>LTAE01012720.1:0-13469 GCA_001647135.1 Pontederia paniculata
GAACAAAACATATTGAGATACGTCATCACTTCATTCGTGATCTGGTGGAAGAGGAGCAAATTAAGTTAGAATTTTGTGGCACAGATGAACAAATGTCAGACTTGTTCACCAAAGCTCTTCCTGTGCGCAAGCATATTTTTTTCAGACAATTACTCGGAGTTTGCAGCTTTGAATCAAGGGAGAGTGTTGAAATGTGATTCAAAATATTGTCCACATCAGCGCCAACATGGCATGACTTATTTTTTAGTGGTGTTATTAGTGGGTTGTAAGAGTGTTGTTAGTGGTGATGCAAGAGTGTGTTAGTGGTGTTGTTAGCGGTGCTAATGTGTGTCCCACGTCTTGTTTGTAATCATGGTAATTGTGGCCATGTTCTTTTCCACTTTTTTTAGCCACCATCTCCATGTTCTTATTTTACATTTTCTCCATTGTATGCCTATTTATAGGCCGCTTTATTTTCAAAATTTTAATGCAATCAAGTTGAAAGTAATTTTATTTTTATCCAATTGTTCCTTGACTTATGTTTTTTGTAGAATTGTTTTCCTATTGGTTCTTAATCTCCAACAGTCGGCCTAACCTTGGTGGATTACTTATATCGATCGCCCCAAGATTTTCAATGGGCACCCGAAGATTTTCAGTGGGTGCCTAATGCTCGGGATCACTAGACATCAACAATATATTTCAAACGTCCAAAATATACAGTGGACATCCAAAGTCTGTGACCAAACTGATACTTAACAACTTATCATTCACTACCTGAGATTCTCTATTGTTCCATTTAGGGTGAACATCTAGAAGAGGATAAAATGATCATTAGATAGAGTAAATAAGTATCATGTATGTGTTGTGCAATACAATCAATTTACAACTCCATTAATCAGTGATACTTGCATAGACAAGTCACCAATAAGTTAAGTTGTTCATCAAATTCCTAAGTCCAACATCCCAATTTCTCTCTTTAAAATGTTAAACCTATCTCCTCCCAACGGTTATGTAAATATATCAGCTAGCTGTCTTTCAGTTGGGATATGTTCTACAGGGATGGTTTTGAGAGATACATGTTCTCTAATGAAATAATATCTTAAGTCAATATGTTTAGTTCTAAAGTACTACACATGATTCTTTGTCATTTTTATTGCACTGGTATTATCACACTTTAATGGCATGATTTCACATGTTATCCCATAGTCTAAAAGTTATTGTTTCATCCATAACAGTTGTGCACAACAACTTTCAGCAGCTATATACTCAGCTTCAGCTGTGGAGAGTGCAATTGAGTTTTGCTTCTTGCTAGCCCAAGATATTAATGAGCTACCAAGAAAATAGCACATGCCACTAGTACTCTTTTTATCTACTCTACATCCAGCAAAGTTCAAATCAGTGTAGGCATGAAGATCAAATAGAGAATTTCTATCATACCATAATTCTAAGTTTAGAGTGTTCTTGAGATATCTCAGAATTCTTTTGATGGCCACTAAATGAGATTCCTTAGGATTGGATTGAAATTTGTCACATAGACATATACTGAACATGATGTCTGACCTAGAGGCAGTTAAGTATAGGAGACTTCCAATCATACCCCTGTATAGTTTCTGATCTACACTCTTTCATTTTTCATCACTGTCAAGTTTAGTAAGAGTACTCATGGGAGTAGAGCTGGACTTACAATCATCCATTCCAAATCTCATAAGCAGCTCCTTTGTGTATTTTCCTTGATTCAAAAAAATTTTCCATACTTAGATTGTTTTACTTGGAAACTAAGAAAGTAAGTTAATTCTTCTACTAGACTCATCTCAAATTCTTCTTTACACATTTGGAAATTTGTGGATCCATGGATGATGTCATCCACATATATGTGCAACACTAATATATCATTCCCAAGATGCTTCAAGAACAAAGTTGTGTCTACCTTTCCATTTGAAAACTCATTTCAAGAAGAAATGAGCTCAATCTCTCAGCTCTAGGAGCTTGCTTTAGCCCATATAGTGCCTTAGAGAGCTTAAATACATGATTTGGGTGTTTTGAGCTCTCAAAACCTAGAGGTTGTTCAACATAAACTTTCTCATTTATTAGAAAGGCCGACTTGACATCCATTTGAAATAATTAAAATTTTTGAAGCAAACAAATGCTAAACGAATCCGAATTACTTCTAAACGAGTAACTTGTGCAAAAGTCTCATCAAAGTCAATCCCTACAACTTGAGAGTAACCTTTTGCAATAAGTCTAACCTTATTTTTTTACAACAACTCCAGTTTCATCTAGTTTATTTCTAAATACCATTTTGTTCAACTATGGGATGATCCTTAGGTCTCGTTACCATATGCCAAACTTGATTTCTCTCAAAGTTGTTCAGCTCCTCATGCATGATATTTATTCAGTTTGGATCATCCATTGTGTCATCTATAGTTTTGGGTTCTATTTGAGATAAGAAGGCAGAAAAAGCACAAAAGTTTTTTAATGACTTTCTTGTTTTCGCACCTTCATTTATATCTCCAATAATATTGTCTAAGGGATGTGAAGGTACTTGTCTCAAATCATTATGTTCAATAGGAGACAATTCTACCTCTATATCAATTTCTCGTGGGTTTTCCTCATTCACCACAACAATTTCATCATTTGTGGTTTCAATAGGTTGAGAATCCTCCTCCTTATAAGTCAGTTCATCTAAGTCATTATCATCTTTGTTGTCCTTATCTGTTTTCAAGTTGATCAATGACATTGTCAACTTCATTGAAAGTGATGTATTGATTCCTCAACTACTAGTGTTTTTTTTATTATATACTCTATAGGCTTTGGTAAGATTTGAGTATCCTAGAACTAGTGCATCATCATCATTCTCATCAAATTTTCCTATCTTATCCAGGGTTCTCAAAACAAAATATTTACACCCAAATACTCTAAAGTATGAGATATTTGGTCTTTTGTCATACAACATTTCAAGACAGATTTTCTTTTTTAAAGGTCTAATCAATAACCTGTTTTGAATATAACATTAGGTATTGACAACTTCTGCTCAAAAATATTTAGGCAACTTGCTCTCACTTAGCAAAGTCCTAGTCATCTCAATTAGAGTCCTATTTTTCCTCTCAACAATCCCATTTTGCTATGGAGTTCTTGGTGTTGAGAATTGATGAAGGATTCAATTATTCTCACAGAATTCTTCAAATCTTAAATTTTCAAATTCACCTCCATGATCACTCCGGATCTTGGAGATTTTAAGATTTAGTTCATTCTGAACTCTTTTTGTAAAGATAGTAAATATCTCAAAAATTTCATGCTTATGTGCAAGAAGTAAAGTCCATGTGAATCTAGAATAGTCATCTACAATCACACACACACATATTTCTTATCACCAAGACTGGTGGTGCAGATTGGACCAAACAAATCAAGATGTATTAATTGTAGATATCTACTTGTAAAGATTTCATTTTTTGATTTAAAAGATATCCTATGTTGTTTTCCCATTTGACATGAAGAACAAATATCATTTTTCTCAAATTTAGTTTTGGGCAAACCTCTAGCAAGATTGTGTTTCAATAAAATACACATGGCTTTATAATTTAAGTATCCTAATCTTCTATGTCATAATTCTATTTCATCATACATAATATTTAAGCATTTGTGATTAAGCAAATCATCAAAATCAATTACATACATATTTTGATGTCTTAATCTCATATGCAAAATATTTTTAGTGTTATAACAGATCAAGCATTTATTTTGCTCAAACTTAACGATGTAGTCTTTATCACAAAATTGGCTAATACTTAGCAAGTTATGTTTTAAGTTTTCTACCAATCATACATCTTCTATAACTACATTATCAAGTTTTTCAATGTTACCTTTACCAAGGATTTTCCCTTGGTTGTTATCTCCAAAGATAACTTTTCCACCTTGTGTTCTTGTTAAGCTCAAAAAACTTTCTTCATTTCCAATCATATGCCTTGAGCAGCCCCCTATCAAGGTACCATCTTAGTGACTTACTTTTGCTTATTTTGGTACCCTACAAAAATAACAAAAAAATTATATTTTTGGTACCCAAAATACTTTGGGTCCATAAGTGTTAGTACTGAAAGTTCTCTTACGAACTCATACTTGTTTAATATTAGCTTAGAGGCCTCTCCTAGCCTTACACTCAAAATTATAATGTTCTAGATGACCACAACAAAAATATGTAACATTCTTTATATTAAGATTTTTATAGTTATGATGAGTATGAGTATTTTTGCTGTGAGCATATGAAATACGTACATTTATGTTTGTATGCAGAAATTTTGGTTTGACAAACTTGTTGTTCATATTTACAAGAATAATATATGAGTAAGAATGTTCATAATCATTTTTAGGAATATGCATATGAGCAGATTTCTTGTTCCTCTTGTATATGAAGGCGTAGTTCCTTTGTTTATGTTTAGGTGCAACATTTCTACCTCTAATACTTGTATTTTCCTTTGATAAAAAAAAATATTTTTATGAATAGGAACAGACTTAGCACCTACATTAGTTTCAGTCTTAAGATTCACATTGTCTTTATCTTTAGCATAAGAGCTAGTAGAAGTAGTCTAGTTTCATTCATGCAAGTAGAAGTACATGAGGTAGATGAACTAAGCATATTTGGATCAAAAGAATGTGAAGCTTTTACGAAATTAGATCCTTGAGGCACATGGTCACTAAAAGAGTCAAAACCTAGTACTTTCTTATTCAAAGGACTCTTATATTGGGACAACATTACATCAAGCATTTTTTCACTATAAGAAAATGTTTCAAACTTATTTTTAACATTAGGTAGTTCTAGCTTCAAGGAACTAATTGTATTAACATGATTCTCTAAGTTATCATTATTTGTCAATACTTTGGCACTCAAATACGAAAATTTATTTTTCAAATTCAGCATTGTTTTCTTTCAGTTTATTTTTTTAACAATACTATCATTTTTTTTTCAAGACAGAGTATTTTCTAATCATAATGTTGACCTCTTTATGCATATCGAACATGATATCTTCCTCACAATCATCTTCATCATTATCACTTTCACTATTTTTTGAGTGAAGAAAGAATACTTCATCATTTGTCATGAGGCACAACAGTGCTTCTTCGTCTTTTTCTGAAGATACTCCTTCAACTTCACTATCTTCATCACTTGTGTCATCCCAAGTGACCTTGTTTGCATTTTTCTTCTTATAATTTGAGGACTCTTTCTCCTTGCTCTTCTTGTTTAAGGTTGGGCATTCACTCTTGTAATGTCCAAGCTTGTTGCACTCATAGCACTTACTCTTTGACTTGTCAGCTGGTCCCTTCTTCTTTGAGTAACTCTTCTTCTTGGAGAGCTTCATGAATTTACTGAGCCTCTTTGTATAGAGGGTAAACTTCTTCTCATTGAAGTCTTCATTGTCAACATTAGATTCTTCATGCTCATTCTCACTCTCAATCTTCTTAGATTTGAGAGCTAGGGCCTTCTTTCTCGAGCTTGCTTCTTCTTTCTCTTCTTCAACTGACATCTCATAAGTCAGAAGAGATCCTATGAGATCATCAAAGTCAAGCTTGTTCAGATCGTGTTGTCCCTCCACCATAGTCCTCTTCATATGCCATTTTGGTGTTAGGGACCTGAGAAACTTTTTCACTTTTTGAGCATTAGATCTTGGGTCACCCAAAGCGGCTAACCCATTCACAACATCATTAAAACGAACTAACATGCTATTTACATATTCATCATGTTTCATTTTAAAAGAATATCGTATGATGATTTAAAATGTTTAGTTTTGATTCTTTTGCTTTTTCTGTTCCTTCATGAGTAATGATGAGTTTTTTCCAAATTTTATTTGCACTAGAGCAAGAAGAGATTTTGTTAAATTCAATTTGATCAAGTGCACATAGAAAACATTCTTAACTTTCCAATCTAATTTAATTAAATTCTTAGTTGTAGAATCTAACTCACTACTAGAAAGAGGAACATGAACATCATTTACTACTCTCGTAGGCAAATCAAAATAATTTTCTATGACATCCCAAATGTCACTGTCCATGGAACATACATAAGTTTGCAATCTAATCTTTCAATAAGAGAGGTTAGATGCATTAAAGAGGGGAGGTCTAGAAGATTGTCCTTCACCAAGGGTAGATCTATTTGATGTCATTTTAGCTCTAGATTGTTAAGTCTATACGAGATTTATAAATAGATGCAAATTCATGAGCAACCTAGGCTCTGATACCAATTATATGGTCTAGATGGTACCAAGAGGGGGGGGGGGGNCTTTTGAGGGCAAGGAGAAAACCTCTTATAATTGAGTTTACTCTTGAACACTCAGTTTATTCTCTTCTATTATGGATTCTCACTTGAATCCTCAAAAGGAGGAACTAAGGCTTTTTAGTCAAGCTTACAAGTTTGCTAATCAATTTTGCCAAACTTATCTCCCAAGACTCTTGGAACTCAGTTTTATACCCTTACACAAACGTCTAATCTCTCTCTCTCTCTCTCTCTCTCTCTCTCTCTCTCTCTCTCTCTCTCTCTCTCTCAGAAACTAGCCATTAATGCAAGTACAATACTTTTCACCTACTCCTCGGTCACACGCTTCTGCTTTATTGTTCGACCGCAGCTCTAGTGAGTTCACCCGTCAATCTACTGTCTGGTGCTTCGGTCGTCCACTGTTCACCTTCCGACGTTCGGAGTCACGGGCTTCAGCCATAGTTCCTTCTTTAGACTTCGATGGTTCGTCCATTGTTCTCCTTCGGATCACATCAGGCAACCTTTGCTTTCTTCAAGTTTTCTTCGTCAAGCTCCTTTGGTCACCCACTGGTTGAACGCCAATCCTTTGGTCGACCTATCTTAACTTGAACATTTTTCTCAACCATTCTTCGGTCGATCATTTCTATTACTCAAGAACGATAGACGACCTTTGCTTGGCTCCTACATCTAGTTGACTCAGACCCTTCAGACGATCTCTATTGCCTTAGTTAGTTTTTTTCCAAGCTAACTTAGGTCGTCTGTTGATTTCCCTCTAATCCTTTGGACGTCCTTTGCTTTTTATTGACATTTTGGCCGCCCATTTATTCTTCATTAAATTTCTCGGACGTCCTTTCTTTATCTTCCTTACTCATTGGTTGTCAGATTATTTCTCACTGAATTCTTCGAACGACCTCTCTTTTTCTTCTAACATGCTTTGGTCATCCTCTGACACTATTAGCTGCAGCGGACGACCTTTCTTTTCTTCAATCAACTTCTCCAATCATCCACTGTTCTTACAAAGTTACGTTGGACGACCTCTTCTTTCTTCTTCTGAACATCTTTGGTCTCCATTGCTTTCACACTAAAGAGTTCAGACGACCCATTTTGTTCTACTGATGTCATCAGTCGTCCATTGTTCTTCACTAAACGCTGCAGACAATCTTTCTTGACTTCCTTTCAACTTATGTACTCCACTGGTCGTCCACTGCTTTAACTTTGAAGCTCTCGGACGACCTTTCTTTTCATCTGGAGTGCTTCGGTCGTCCACTGATTCTTCCCTGAAGTCTTCGGACGACCTCTTCTTCCTTCACTTTAAAATATCTTTAATCATCCTCTTCATAAGTCGTCCATTCAACCTTGGAGCGCATGTTCTTCAATCTTTGTACTATTGACTTCGGACCTTCGGTCACCCACTTCTTTTCATTGGGCGACCTTTCCTGCTCGACTGTGTCTTCGATCGTCCATTATTCATCCTCGATCGACCGTTTAGTACTTAGCTTCATATCTTTAGTCTTTGCTCCTAACTTCGGTCGACCTATCCACATCATTAGGATGACCACTTCATACTTTGAATTTTTCTTCCATTCTTCTCTATACACAGGTCGTCCATTACTCAACTTTGGTCGACCTATCTTTTTCTGAAAATAAAAATCTTGTCTTCTACACATCAAATGAAAGATCACTAGTACAGACTAAGCTTCCTCATAAATTTGTGAGCATCAAAACAATCTCGGGATCCTAGATTCAACATAATCAATGTATGTAAATGGGTGGATCAACCCTATGGATCTTCATATGTAAAGGACAAGGTATTATTTAATTGTTAATGAAGTACAACAATCGACGAACTAACGACGCACGAACCCAAACCACATCTTCAGGTAAGAAACGACCATGCATCATATAGTCGACCATGATTCACAGGTAAGAACGATTGTGTTTCATGAGAAGAAATCAGAGCACCGAAAATGGATTGCATCGCCTCTTGACACGTGTCGTGTTCCTCAACATCATCGGGATCGACCAACTCGATGAACGTGACACAGATTGTGTTGGTCTACGACGCGGGCCGTGGTTTGCTGTCATGGAAACGTATGCGCTCTATCACGAAGCATGTTCGCTGATGACGTCGTGACCCAGGTTGTGTTGCACCTGAGCATCGGTCGTGTCACGAGAGGTAAATTGAGATCAGATTAAACGTCGATCAGGTCGACTCGATCCCAGACCTGCGCACATGACATGGACCATATTTCTTGGCTGAGAAAAGTATTATTGAACTCGGGCTGTGTCCCGACGCAAAGCGGACCGTGTCCGTGAAAACGGGGGTCGTATTCCTGCTATGGAAAAGAGATGGTTAAATGAGTTTTCTATTATGTTATCTTGATTATTTTATTAAGTATTGATTGACGCATGCTGTGTAAAACCTAAACTTTTCATGATAATAGAATTTAAAATAAATATTGCATATGATTGAATCGAACATGAAGAGGATGAATTGATTTCCAGTGAATTGGCCCATTGCCGTAGGGGAATTGGGTTCCTTTAAGGACAACGGTAAACATGTCCCTACAGGGTTTCTTTAGGAATACGTGCAAACGAGTTGGTTCAATTGTTGATTGGGTTCCTTTAGAAATACCTGCAAAGGATTCCAATTGGTTCAATTGGGTTCCTTCGGGAACAACGATTACTATTGAATAAGGGTTTTCTTCAGGCCTAGCTAGTCTTAATAGCATTGGGGAAACAAAGCTAATCACCTTTATGATTGTTAAAGGCTCACAATTGATTGTTATAATTAAACAAAGAATAATGAATCTTAAGTAAATATTGAATTGAGCTTGGACCTATTGAACAAAGATTAATTGTGCTTTTCTTTACGGTAATGCAATTGAGGTTCTTGCAATTGAATTGTTATTGAGATTGTTACAAATGGAAAATATGTATTAAAAAGGTAAAGTGATAAACTAAGGGAGAAATAGAATTATTGTTCAGTTGATTTTTATCATGTCTTTATATTTTTTTTCCCTATTGTATTATTATTTTTATATATTGAGCTTCATAGCTCATGAAATATTATTTTCTCTAGTTTTGTCCTGCAGGCGAGTGACGTAATGATGAATAAGTAATGACACTAGTGATGCAAGATTTTGTGATATGAAAGTTTGCACATAATGAGTATAGCTTGAGTCTAGCATGCTGAGTTTAATTATTTTTTACATTTATTTTATTATATTTTGGAACAATGTAAAATGATGATTTATGTTTATAGACTATTTTATTTTAAAGTTATTGCTTCCGCACATTGTTGACCTGATCAAAGGTCAAGTCAAAAAAGATAGATCATAGCATCTCCAGATATATATTTTGTCATGTGGTGAAGTGTGAATTTGGGAGCGTTTCATTCACCGTCTTGAACTTAATTAGTCACAACTCAATCGTTAAGAGTAAAATGATAACTTGGAAAAAAAAATGAAAATGTCTCCTAATACCTAAAATAGCATGCATATAATCCATGAATATGTTACCAGGCTGTGCATAGGGAGTTATTTTCCTAACACAAATGACCAAATATAGTAAAATGGGATGTAGTTAGCCTCACTTTTAATTTGTGAACACTTTAATTTAAAATCATGGTTAAATTCATTATATAAGTGTCTTATATGATAAATTAATTCATGTTCGTTAGAGTAACTCAAATATCCAAAATAGTAAATAATGATAAATGAATTATAATTGTCGAATGAATCAAAGAATCATTGACCAATTTTACTATTTAACTAATAAAATAAATAATAAAAAAAACATTAGATCAATCGAACAGATGAAAATAGTGTTCTACATACCAAATTTTCTCTAACCAAATAATAATAATAATAATAATAATAATAATAATAATAATAATAATAATAATAATAATAATAATAATAATAATAATAATAATAATTTCAAAAAGAGGGACCATAAGATTCTGAAATTTGATGGTAAATGGTACGTCAAAGACCTCTTGACAACCCACTTCGAAGAATAGAAGAAGTCCACACGGTTGGTTCATGTCAAACATTGACTGACATCGATTTATATTTAAGAATAAATTTCAACGTTGTCGATATATTTTATATCCATCGACAATTTTGTAACAAAAATACCAAATTTTATAGATAGGACTATGGACACATTAATATTTTGAAATTTTTTTAAACTATGCCAGCTAGTTGAGTTTGTCAACTTCTTCACTCTTGATCTGCACACAGATTTTTTTTTTCAAATTCTTCACATTATTCGGAATAACCATTTGAGTTTTTCCATAATTTGCTAGGTGCGGGATACATCATCTTTTTTCACTATTATCTCAATCTACCACAAGAAATAATTTACCAGGATAACATATTAATTAACCATCGAAATTGAAAATCAAAATTACATAAAGTAAAACGTGTTAAGTTTGATTTTCATCGTTTGTGATGATTTTTTTTATCTTATTTCTGCATATTAATTTTTTTCCATCAACGTTTTTTTATGTACGGGAATTATTAATTTAAAATTTTAAATCATATAATTGGGAATGTACAAGCGATTCTTTGAAGTTTTTTAACCTCAGCCAGCGTAGTTTCCCGATAACTTTTGAGCCTATGTTGTTATTATTATTATTATTATTATTATTATTATTATTATTATTATTATTATTATTATTATTATTATTATTATTATTATTATCGTCACCGTCGTGGACATCGATTTTTGAGAAAATTTTAAAATTATATTTAAATAATTTTTTATATATNTTATTATTATTATTATTATTATTATTATTATTATTATTATCGTCACCGTCGTGGACATCGATTTTTGAGAAAATTTTAAAATTATATTTAAATAATTTTTTATATATGCAACTGAAGAAATTTAATAAGGAAAAATAAATTTGTATTAGAGATCAACACAAAGTATGTGTACAAACAAAATGATCACTACTGTTCACGTGTTTTTTTTAGATAACCGCTCGGAGCCCCCGGTGTTCAGGCAGGAGCGGAGACAGAAAATTTTCGAGTGGATTCACTCAATTAATATAGTAATATATAAAAATAAATAAATATATAATATATAAATACTTTCTATTATATTAAATGGAGTTTATTTTCTAAATTCTGTTAACAATATATGATTAGTAACTTTATATTATTTGAAAATATCATATAAGCTATATTTAATGGTAAAAAAATTCAGTGCAAGCCATTGTAAAATTGAGAAAAAAATGTAATAGTTTATAAGAGAAAAAAATATATTATTTAATCTGAAACAAAAATTAACTAACAATTAATCACAATTAAAATTAAATAAAATGAATCAATTCTTTGCATATTTTAAAATATTGTATTTAAAAAGGGAAGAAAAAATTATGAGCCACCAAAAAAGTTCAGAAAAAGTGCAAGAGAAAGAGTATACTATTTATACAATAAATTTATGATATTTTACAATAATAAAAAAATAAAATTGATATATCAGTTACATTTAAATGATTGCAATTAATTTGAATTATTTAATTATAGAGAAAAAGAGTGAAATGAAAGAATATTGAGAAAATGTTTAGTTAAGAAAGCAGCAAAAAATTGTTAAAATAATTTTTTGTGATGGGATTTATGGGATTCAATTTATTAACTTTAAACCTTGACCCTCTAACCAACCGCACTGGGTGCACAATGAGTGCACTTTAGCAAGTTTTATAATTATCTATAATTATCCAGAGCCTGCACTTGCAGACACAGGAGCCCACCCGCCTCCGTTGTTGTGTCCAGGACTACTAGTATCTGACTAATTCAGAGTCGAGATAAAAAATAAAATGGTATCCCTCTGGTCAAATTGGCGACTTCGGAGCTCGAATTCGGGACTATTAGCTCACGGTCTCTCAACCTGGGACACACCACTACTAACCAGGTGTGCCAACCGAACTTAGTTACTATTCATGTGTTTTTTACAATGCATATTAGGTGTAATTTTCGTAAACATTACAGAGACATGTGCTATATTTAGCTTGCACTTCGTACTTCTTACTCTTATAAGGGACAACAATTTATAGGAGAGACACATTACAACAAAGAATTTCTTGACTGATCAGTTTCTACCTGAATTTGTACTTCATTTACTATCTTCAACACTACGAGCTAACACAAGACGTGCAGGGGATTGATGATAGTGGATTGAGCTGCAATAAGAAGATATCACAATATTGAATTTCGAAAATGTCAACAGCCAATACAATCTAATCCTATCATTCTTGATATTAGATCTTAACATAGAAAATGATAATGCACTAGATCACAACAAATACATAACAGTGCTGGATCAATTTGGACATGACTAGCACAAACTACCCTTCAAACCCTACTTATAATTTCTTCTCAGTTGTGTGACACTACATTAAGGTTCTGTGACAATAGTTTGCCTACATACAAACCCTAGCTACTTATTTCTTCCTGTTGTGTGACTTTACCCAGGATTTAAACCGATTGAACTAAGCATTCGCTTGAAGTTGTTGACATTATGGTGGACAAGAGTTTGGAATGATGATATCACCGGTGGTGTCTGTTACGGATGCCGCCAATCGAATTCAAATTAATTCGTTAAAAATTCAAAGAAGTTGCTGTAGAAAGTTACTGTGCAAGCCCAAACATCCGCAGCCCAGTTGACACGCGCGTCGAGATCAGCTTCGTCAACTCCGCCCTCAGAAAATATAAAAGCCGAAGGGTATTTTTCTCTCTCTCCACGATCTCTCACTCTTTTCTTTTCGTGTGCAGGTGATGTTGATCTCCAGAGCCTTCCCTCTCGCCGGCGAATCGTCGAGGTCGTCTTCAAACGGCTGCTGGAAGAACGATGAGCTCCAGTCGGTGAACGAAAGTGAGAAGGAAGAGTTTGATCGAGAAGGAAGAAGCAAAAGGAACGCGAGGAAAGAAGATAAAGAAATGCCGGAAAGGGGATTCGAGCTCCCGTTGCTCCTTTACTAACTACTTCTCCAGATAAGTCTTTACAACCCTCTCCTTCTCTATTTATACCCCCCTTTTCCTCTGATTTCTTGGTTTTATACTTCCCCTTTTCCTTTGATTTCTTGGTTCACTTATTTATTTTACACTTCTTCTTACACGTTTCTCGCCAACGTCTGTTTTCATATATTTTTTACATTACAAAATCCTCGAATCGTTTTGGTTTGCTCCGACGCCTTTTTCCTTTGTTTTCTTCTATTGCCTCTTTTTCTTCTTCT
>LTAE01012721.1:0-13468 GCA_001647135.1 Pontederia paniculata
AGCGATTACATGTAAGAGGTTGTTCTCCTTGTCCTCAGTACATAGAAAGGAGATTTGTAGGGAGCCTTCGCCCTTGAAGAAAGACATAGTGAACTCCGAAGATCTCATGGAGAAGATCGGAGCGGGGACGTAGGCCAAAGAGTTCGGCCGAACCTCGATAACAAACCCTGTGTTTGTTTGTTCTTCTTCTTACTCTTCTCTTTATTTGTGTTTTATATTCATACTTGGTTGCTTCCGCTGAACATAACACATCTAGTTTTAGCTAAGAAGAACAAAAATTTTAAAATACCAATTCACCCTCCCCCCTCTTGGTGTCATTCTAGATCCTACGGTATTTTGAAAACAAAAAGAACCCTTAATCTGTTAAAATTTATATTTTACATGTGGCAGTAATTGAATGCGTCATTATTATGTCAGCACATATATAATATATTAAAAGGCATATAAGATAATCTAGATAAATTATTATTTATTTAATTTAAAATTTTCGGGATTCACAAGACGATAATATATTACTAATGCATTTTTTAGTAATCAAAATTACAACATCACTAATAATCAAGATAGAACTTATAAGAAATATCTTTTCAAATTATTAATAAAGTGATTCGATAAATTTATTCATTAGATCAAATTTTTAGAATATTTATATTTTATTAAAAATAGTATTTTGCAATATTGTTTTATTTTTTAAGATTATTTTATGACATATAAACTTCAATTCGGTTTTTTTATTTTACTTTTTATTTATATAGAATAATATATCAGTAAAGTTCACTAAGATATTTAAATATTTTTTTATTTAATAATTTAAATTATAATTTATGTTATTAATGTGATGTTATTGACTATTTATAAAAGTAGCACTCTATTTTAATGATAATTTAATTATCGATTAATAAAAATAAAAATATGTAAAATCCCCCTAATATATTTAATATATGAGATAAATTAATCAAAGATGAAACTAAAGTTTGAGGATGAATCGCGGATCCTGAAATGGTAGTTAAATGGCCTAACTAATATAAATAAAGTTAACTAAGTTAGATCGATAGTGGACGCACCATTAAAGTTGGAGAATGATATGGAACATGGCCACGTAGATGGTGCCCCACGTCGAGAGCGCCGTATAAATGGATAGTGGCATGAAGCGTCCATATTCTTCTGAAGGATGAAAGGAACATAATATTTTTTTTTATTTAATTATTAGGACCACTCCTCAAATCTTAATATTATTCTTTATTGAGTTTAATGTACCAATAAACAATAAATAATAAATTCTAAATTTTTCAATAAAGTTTGACTTATTAAATTTATTATGGATTAGATATTGAAGGATTAAAATATATTCTTATTAAATTTATCATGATTATATATAAAAGGATTAAAATATATTATGCATCCCTACAAAACATCAATATTAAACTCCCCCCTCATTTTACACTTATTTTATACCATAGAATTTATGCTAAAGACAAAAGATATAATAATCCTAAAGAAATGCCAATAAAAAATTTGAGAGTAATAATAATCACAACTTAATTATTAACGTAACGCCTATCATTGTATATTAAATATTATCTTATTTAGTTTAACATTGAGCTGCATTTCAATAATGGGAGGTAGAAATCTGAAAACATGAAATTTAACTTTGATATTTTATGCAAAACTAAGTTACTTACAACTCATATTGTTCTAATATATATTAAACTAATATCCGGTATATTTTGTATTTTTTAATGCTTATCTTACTATTACCTTAAAGAATTGCAACATGGCACTTGAAAAACACTATTTATTTGCTATACAATACGGACTTAAAATGAAATTTGGAAGTAAATATGCTATATTCCGAAACAAGTTTTCAACTTATTATACTAATTATGCAGGGTTATTTAAAATTTTGGAGACCGATTCTTTTTTTTCGCCTAGAAATTGATATTTTAAAAAATGGGCGAAAAAATATTTTAATCAAATTTCGGAATTGTTAGTTATCGCCAACTCTGAGACAGAGTTTTATTCTCTCAACTAAATTTAATTAAACTAACCCGACTCTAATTCGATATAAATTATTTTTAAACCATAAAGTACATTATAAAGTGTCATATGTATTATCTTTTTATATAATTTTGATGTTCCCAATTTTGTTATTTGAGAATGACTCGATTTTATAACAGGCCTCCAGCTACATAGCGCTCTTGCCGACAAACTTGTTAGATTATGTATTAGGATATAATGTGTTATGATTATGTTATTTGCATTTGTTTAATTTTTCTGTGGTAATAATTATGAATTATCACAGAGGTATATTAAATAATTTCTTATGTTTAGTGGTCAGTTAGAATCAGTCAGTTAAACTTATTAGTGTCAGTTACTTTCTGTGTTGTACTTGATGTGTAATGAAATATCAGAAATAGTGTTGTTCATTGCATCAATTTTGTTTTCTCTCTATTTTTCTTCAAACAAAAATAATTTGAGAGAGTGTGAATGAATTCTGTAAAATCATTACAGAACAGTGAGAGAGTGTGTGAGAATTGAGTGAAAACAACAACAAATTGGTATCAGAGCCCTAAGTATCATAAGGGTTATGGTGATGGATGCTCCAACACCAACTGTTGGGCTGACAAACATTGCTCCATCAATTCTTGATGGAAGCAATTATCAAATCTGGCAAGTGAGGATGAAAACATTCCTTGAAGGGGTTGATCTATGGGAGGCAGTGGAAGATGATTATGAAGTACAACCACTGGGAGAAAATCCAACTATCCAACAGATCAAAGTTCACAAGGAGAGAACAACTATAAAAGCTAAGGCAAGAGCAAGTCTTTATGCTGCTGTTACTCCTGTTATTTTTAATAGGATTATGCATCTGAATTCTGCAAAAGTTGTTTGAGATTTTCTGGAGAAAGTATACGAGGAAAATAAGAAGATCAAGGGAATGAAAGCATTGAATCTTAAGAGGGAGTTAGAAAGAATGCAAATGAAGGAAACTAAATCAGTGCAGGATTTTGCTGATAAACTGCTAGTTTTAACCAATAAAATGGCAATGTTAGGTAATGATCTTGGAGAATCAAGACTTGTTGAGAAGCTTTTATGTTATGTGCCAGAAAAATTTGAAGCAACTGTAGCATCTCTTGAGAACACAAGAGAAATTTCAGAAATGTAATTTGCTGAAGTTGTGAGTACTCGACAAGCACAAGAGCAAAGGATGGTACTAAGAAGAGGAGATGCGTCTATTGAAGATACAATGCTGGCTAAAGTGAAGTATGAAAGCGTTGAGAAGAAAAAATAAGGCAACCAGTTTGGTACTCAACATACCAGTTCTGGTGTAGTTGCTCAAGAAAGAAACAAGAGTGATGAAATCTGCAAACACTGTGGGAAGAAGGGCCACCCCTTCTTTAAGTGTTGGAGAAGGCCAAATGTGAAGTGCAAGAAGTGTGAGAAGATGGGACATATAGAAAAAATCTGCAAAGGAAAGAATCTTTAGCAAGGAGAGGCTCAAGCAGTTGCAGATGAAGTGGAGCAATTGTTTGTTACTTCAGGTTTTGTGTCCCAAGTCTCACGTGATGGATGACTTGTAGACAGTGGTTGTTCTAATCACATGTCAAGAAATGAGACAATCTTCATTGAGATTGACAGAACATTCAACACTAGAGTCAGAATTAGAAATGATGATCTTCTAGAGGTTGAAGGAAAAAGAAATGTGTTACTTGAAGCCTCTGGAGGAGTGAAGCTCATGTTTATTATGTTCCTAAGATAGATCAGAATCTTTCGAGTGTGGGACGATTAGTTGAAAATGCTATGAAGATTGTATTTGAGAAGAATGGTTGTGTTATTATGTGGGAAGAAGGGCCACCCCTTCTTTAAGTGTTGGAGAAGGCCAAATGTGAAGTGCAAGAAGTGTGAGAAGATGGGACATATAGAAAAAATCTGCAAAGGAAAGAATCTTTAGCAAGGAGAGGCTCAAGCAGTTGCAGATGAAGTGGAGCAATTGTTTGTTACTTCAGGTTTTGTGTCCCAAGTCTCACGTGATGGATGACTTGTAGACAGTGGTTGTTCTAATCACATGTCAAGAAATGAGACAATCTTCATTGAGATTGACAGAACATTCAACACTAGAGTCAGAATTAGAAATGATGATCTTCTAGAGGTTGAAGGAAAAAGAAATGTGTTACTTGAAGCCTCTGGAGGAGTGAAGCTCATGTTTATTATGTTCCTAAGATAGATCAGAATCTTTCGAGTGTGGGACGATTAGTTGAAAATGCTATGAAGATTGTATTTGAGAAGAATGGTTGTGTTATTGCAGATGAAGAGGGAAAACTGCTCTTCAAGGTTCCTATGCAAAATAAAACTTTTGCATTTGATCCAGCAAGTGAAAAGATCACAGCTACGATATGTGTGCAGTTTTAGGAGGAGCTGTGGCATAAGAGGTTGAGTCCCTTTCATTACAAACAATTGCAGTTTATGCAGAGACATAGTTTAGTTGAAGGCATGCCTCAGTTTGAAAATGAAGTGTCTGATTGTGAAGCATGTTTGCAAGGAAAACTAGTAAGAAAGTCATTCCAAAAAGCAACATGGATGGCTAAGGAGAAGCTTCAACTTGTGCACTCAGATGTCTGTGGTCCAATGCTTGAAGAATCTTTTAATGGAAGCAAATACTTTGTGACATTTATTGATGATTATACAAGGTTTTGTTGGGTTTACTTCTTGAAACAGAAGTCAGAAGTTGCTGAAGTATTTTTGAAGTTCAAAAAAGAAGTGGAGAATGAGACAAATTGTAAGATCAGAACAGTAAGGACTGATAATGGTGGTGAGTATGTCCCAAAAAGATTCAAAGTTATCTGTGAAGATTCGGGCATAAAGCATCAGTTGACAATTCCTTACACCCCTCAACAAAATAGGGTAAGTGAACGTAAGAATAGAAGCATTGTGGATATGACAAAATGCATGTTACAAGGCAAACACCTATCCAAAAGCTTCTGGGCAGAAGCAGTGAATACTGTTGTTTTCTTGTTGAATAGGCTTCCAACTAGAGCTCTCAACAAACAAACATCATTTCAGGCTTGGCATGATTATAAACCAAATGTTAATGAACTGAAAATCTTTGGTTGTTTATGTTATTACTTGACTCCTTCAGTCAGTAGAGATAAACTTGATCATAGAGGTGAGGCTGGTATTTTTGTGGGGTATAGTTCTCAGTCTAAAGTCTATAGAGTGTACTGCCCTAATGCACAAAAGATCATTGTGAGTGGAGATGTGATTTTTTGTGAAGATACAAAATGGGATAAGACAGTATGTAAAGAAAGAAATGTTGAAATCAGGAGTATTAAAGTTGAAACTAATGAGCAGAATGAGTGTGAATTGATAGAAGATGAGTTGGTTGATCATCTGTCATTGCAAGGTACAAGATCACTAGCAGAGGTCTATGCCAGATGTAATATGGCTCTGTTAGAACCTGCAATAGTTGAGGATGCAAAAGGAAATGTTGAATGAGTATCAGCTATGAAAGAAGAACTGAGCATGATCAATAAGAATCAGACATGACAGCTTGTGTCTAAACCTAATCACAAAAAGATTATAGGTGTCAAATGGGTCTTTAAGAAAAAATTGAACCCATATGACACAATGAACAATTATAAAGCTAGATTGATTGTGAAGGGATATGCTCAAGTGAGTAGAGTGGACTATTCTGACACGTTTGCTCCAGTTGCTCGCATGGATACCATTAGATTGCTACTAACTGTTGCTGCTCAGAAAAAAGTGGATCATCTATCATCTAGATGTGAAATCAACTTTCCTAAATGGTGACCTATATGAGGACATCTATGTAGAACAACCAGAAGGTTTCGTTGTTAAAGGACAAGAAGATAAGGTTTACAAGTTGAGGAAAACCTTGTATGGATTGAAACAAGCTCCTAGAGCATGGTATAGCAAAATCGATTCATATTTGCACCAATTTCGATTTCAGAAGAGCTTAAGTGAAGTCACTTTGTAATACAAACAGAGTGAGAATGGTCTTGTTGTGGTGTCTATTTATGTTGATGATTTTCTGGTTACAGGTAATGAAGAAAGTGAAATATTGAATCTAAAGGCAGGACTCATGAGACAATTTGAGATGACAGACTTGGGGAGAATGTCTTACTTTCTAGGCATGGAGATTCACCAAAAAAAAGGTGAAATATTTATCTGTCAGAGGAAATATATCAAAGATATCCTAAAGAGGTTTGAAATGGAAGAATGCAAAGGAGTCACTACTCCTGTTAACCAGAAAGAGAAATTGAGCAAGAGTAACGTGCAGGATTATGAGAATGAGAGTGAATATAGAAGACTAGCAGGTTGTCTAATGTATCTAGCAGGTACTATATCTGACATTCAGTATGCAGTGAGCATTTTGCTAAGGTTTCTTCATTGTGTAGCTGAAGAACATCTAATTACAACAAAAAGAGTGTTGAGGTACCTGAAAGGAACTCAAAGTTATGGTGTGAAGTTTAATGCAGTTTCCGAGATGAAATTAATTGGCTTTGTGGATAGTGATTGAGGTGGTTCAGTGGAAGATATGAAAATCACAACAGGTTTCTGATTTTCACTTGAATCAAGTTGATTCTCGTGGAGTTCAAAGAAGCAAGAAGTAGTAGCACAATCAACGGCTGAAGCTGAATTTGTCGTTGCTACTACAGCTGCAAAGCATGCAATATGGCTTAGGAAGTTACTATATGATTTAGGGCTGCAAGAGAATGGTTCAATTGTGTTGTATGTGGACAATCAAGTTGCAATTGCAATTGCTCAGAATTCAGTCTTTCATAGCAAGACTAAACACTTTGAGTTGAGGTTTTATTATCTTCGTGAGGTACAAAAGGAAAAAGAGGTGGAGTTGAAGTATTGTAAGACAAGTGATCAAATAGTTGATATTTTCACCAAGCCTCTTGATGTTGATCGTTTCAATCAGTTAATTTATGAAGTTGGGATGTGTCCAGGTCTCTAATCCAAGGAGGAGAATTATTAGATTATGTATTAGGACTTGATATGTTATATTTATGTTACATATATTTGTATATATTTAGTTTTTTGTGGTAACAATTATGAATTGTCACAGAGGCATATTAGACAGTTTCTTATGTTTAATGGTTAGTTAGAGTTAGTCACTTTCTGTATTATACTTGATATTTAATGAGAGTATCAGAAATAATGTTGTTCATTGCATCAATTCTGTTTTCTCTCTATTTTTTTTAAACAAAAACAGTTTGAGAGAGTGTGAGCAAATTCTGTTAAAATTATTATAGAACAGTGAGAGAGTGCGCGAGAACTCTCTCTCTCTCTCTGTCTCTCTCTCTCTCTTCTTGTGCTCACCTAAATAGAAGTTCACAGCTTGCACGAAGGAATGGTTGATGATGCGCCCATACTCGGGATCAGGCGACCTGTAGCAATCGGCGATCAAGCTCGACTGTGTGAGGGTGATGACCACGAAGACCACCATGGCCATATGGCCTGCAACCCAACCAAGGTTTGCTATGATCCATGCAAGTGACAATACTCCGGCACCTATTACTGCCGTTACATGGGCAATCGCTGTCCAAAGATTTCCTGTACATACACAAATCTATCAGTAATTAACACAACATAGATTAAATCTTTTTATTGCTGCAACAAACATATATGAGCATGGCTTCAAGTTCAGAAATCAGAAAAGAAGAACTTTTTGGAGAAGGAATGAGATACATTTAGTACCAGTTTTTATCTGGGCATGGCATTCTTCTTCTACTTCGTCATCTGAAACTTTTGGGAGGTACTGGGCAAGCAAGGGAGTGTTGCCTCCCTGATCTCTTTTTCCAATCATATATGGCATGTATGCTTCAAGCTCGATCGATCACAGAGGTGTAATTGTGTAAGAAACAATATGGTGTTCCTAATGAATGGTTATCATAGCTTGGTGGCTTGCCCAAATTGGTATTATAGCCTTTTTTGTGGTTAGCCACACGCAGAAGATGGTTGCTACATTTTTCGTACGAAATATGTGCTAATTATTTATAAAGTATTAATAATGTTTTTTTTTGTTGTCGAACTTTTACTTAGTGGGACAAATCTAATCTACCTACCTGTCTAAACTCATTATTATTATTTTTCGTGAGAGGAGTCTCATTAATGTATTGCTGATTTTTTTGTTAGTCCAATATATGTCTTTATCAATCTTGATCGTTTTTCATACTTATAAATCGGATAAAATTTTATTATATTAATGCATTATATGTTATATGCTGCTTGCAAGGTCGGAGTAAAAAATTATTATGAGTGAGTGCACACTATAATATTAACATAATTAATAATATAAAAAAATATTATTAAATATAATTAAAATAATTAGTGATCTTTCTTAAGAAATGAAATTTTTAGTTGAGCAATATTGTATTTTATAAATTATAAATTTAATAGTTATTCTTATGGTTATTGCCATAATTTTAAACATTCATTAGATATAAAAAAATAATAACTACTATAAATATATAATAAGTTTGATACATAAGTCAAATAAAAAGTTAGAATGTAAAAAGATAATACTAAAGATTACAATCAGAATATACATAAATTTTTTTTAAATAAATAAATAATATCAATATTAGATTAGGTAATAAAATATACAAATAATGATAAAAAAAGGAATTAGGAACATTGTAAAGAAATAGAATATTTACTAATAGCATTTTAACAATTAATTAGATAAAGGAAAAATATATTATAAAATATAAAATCAATGTGATGAAGAATTCAAAGTAAAACTTAAAATGTAAATAGATAATACATAATTTACAAAAGAATTTAATGAACACCTTGGAATATTAAATTTAACTAATTAATGTTAAGAATACAAAAATTGTAAAATCGACTATATAAAAAAAATGCAGTTGAAGCGAAAAATTACACACGTAAAAACTCAGCAAGTATACTAATCGCACAAGTAATAAAGAGTGAACATGAGTTGTCGATCACATATGGACTAATGAATTTCAAAATCTGAAATCTTAAATGAAATTTGAAAAGAAAAATTTTATAAAATTATTTTTTAAAAGAAAAGAAAAGAAGAAAAAATTAGATGAGATAAGATAAGAGATGAGATTGGAATTTTTAAAAAAAACTTTAATTGAATAAATTATTGGTAAGGGTTAGAATTCTATTTCACCACCGTTATCTCTTGGATTTAATTAACTAAAATGATTCTGAATATTAAATGGAGGAAGAAATGATTAATAATATAGGACTCCTCTCGGATGACCTAACTATTTTAATCAAAATTTAACTTAGGAAGATATGAACCACATTAATCCCAAATCAATTAAGTTAAAATCTATTGAAATCCAATCCTAAATTGATAGGCCTCTTTCGAGTGAATAGCAACCCGCATTCTATAAATTCCAAACCAGATAGGCATAAACCCTTGCATCAATCAATTAGAAGAAGCAACCAAAATGAAGAACATCGAAAAAATGGCCTGCACCGCGTTCGGGCAAAGTTTAAACATGGCTTTCGAAGATGAAATAGAACACGATCGAGTCGGCTGAGATCATGGCCACGTTCCTCAATAAATTAATATTGTATTAAGAAAACGAACAAGAAAATAAGTCAAAATGGGTTGCACAGAGATAACATGGTCCAAGTCGAAGGCAAAACAGTCTGTGTTATTTTGGAGAAAATAGTATTTTCTTTCAAGTTCGCAAACACGATTTAACAAGAGTAAATTAAATAACAATATCTTACGACTAATTTTAATAAAATATTCATAGACAATTAGGTATATAAAAATTTAATGCAAGGCGTCTACTATTGCAGAATAAAAAAATAATCCAAGAGGATAACAGGGTTTAATAGGTTCTTCCCCTAACACACAATTAATTAAGACTAAAAGAGAAGAAAACTAAGACCAATAGAAATTTTGCAAGACTTCGTCATCAAGCCTCCTTCTCTCCACACTAGGGCTTCAGAAACTTTTGCAGAGAATTCTGAATGAGAAATGATACCAGATCTAAGGTTACAAGTAGGCCTATTTATAGAGAAATGTCTAATGTCATGGCCCTAGATCAGATGGTTGAAATTAAAAGTTTATTTCTTCTACATCACGTCATAATCAGGAGTCGTCTGATTTGCCGAATTGCCATAACCTGTGATAACACGACCTGTGTCGACAAGTAAAATGGCCTATATTGCTCTGGTTGGAGTTGGAGTCATACACAATTTGGAACGCATACTATTTTGACGTCATTGATGACATGTGACATCTTCTGAGTGGATGAAACCGTCGTTTTGATGTGGAACACGAACGCGACTACAGTTGACATGGCGCGAACTTGGCCTATTTTGAGGCAATCGCGGTCCGTGTTGTGAAGGAATTTGAAGTTGATCGTCATAGTGCCGAGCATGGCCATTTTTGATAGAGTTGCAGCCCGTGTTCTAATTGATTCATTGAAAATTACTCACGCTTTGATCTTCTATTTGAATTCTTCGAGATTTTATAGTTCTTTTGCCTGAAAATTCACCAAGAGAGAACACATGGATAGTTTCTGACTCATAAATAAAATATAATCAAATAAAGTGAAAATCATGCATAAACATATGCAAAGTACTAAGAAAATGATATGAAATGGATACGTGCAAATGTATATTTTTGCTCGCATTAGTAGTTGATGGGATTCAATATGGTCAGCACAAATGAAGTCTTCAACACCACCATTGAGCTAGAGGACTACTATATGTACAGATGCTACTACATAATAATTAATCCAAATTCCAGTGGGTGCACTTGCATCCACTTGAAGCCCCTTGGCTCCGCCCTTGGTTGCTTGTTTTTAATATATTCTTATTTTATTAGGAGGGAATCATATAGAGATTAATCCTTTGATAATTCAAGCACTATTTTGGCATGTGATTAGTTGACTTGATTATCATCATACATATCATCATATATCATACCATTTGATAAGATTTGATGTTTTAAACTATTTTCCCTCTCTTTTGTTCAATCTCTATGTATTTTGTCTTTATTTTGTTTTGATATCTCCTACACTTAATTATTATTTACTAAGAAAGAGCAATTCAAGCAAACCAATTCTTTCAAATAATTATTCTAATAACTTGAATATTAAAATAATATTTCACAAATATAATTTTATTTATAATCAACTTATAGAAATAATGTTAGCTAAGCAATTAATAGCATGAATTTTCATAAGCAATTATTAGTGGACGGAGACTTTGCAGAATATGTCCATTGCTATCTTCCATCATGAGAACTTCTTCTAATTGCTAGTCCTCCAATTGGTTCAACCGGCATCCCCCGATTCCTTATGAAGATTTAGAGGTCACTGTTAATCGGTGCATAAAATAGTGTGAAAGCCATTGTTTGAGGAGGTTTTGATATGAGTGCGTGATAGCGCCCCTCCGTCTTCTTATTCAAATAATGATGAGTAGGATATGCATGCTTCCTTATATACGTGACATGAACAAGTGTATTTGACATGGGGACTATGTAAGTTATGTTTCCTCGCACTTGGCACAAAATTTGTTATGTATTTTTGCATTTGACATATGTGACTATGTCACGTTATTATTATTTAGTACTATTTATCTGAAATTTGTGTGTTATGTGATATTGTCATTTCATGTAAATGTAAAATCTATTTTTTTGTTTTATTTAATATTTTTAAAAACAAAAAAAAGGTGAGCAATTAGAAAGTAGTAGATGAGGGATTAGCGAACATTTTTGCGAGGAAATTTGTGAATATATTATAGGTAACTTGTGAAGGATTTAGAAGGCACACAACGAGTAAATAATGAGCATTTAGCGAATAGATTCCATGGGATTAATGAGCATTTTGCGAGGAAATTTATGAATATATTATGGGTAATTTGTGAAGGATTTATCAGGCACACAATAGGCAATAGCGAGCAATTAGCAACAAAATTGTTCAACAAATTATTTTCTTAAAAAAATAAGGAAAAAATGAAGGTACTACCTACGTAAGTAGGTAACATCGTATTACTTATCGTGTCCATGGTATGATGTTAGATCTATGATGTATATAAGATTTTCTCTTTCTTAAATAGTTTGTTATAAGTTGTTAGATATACCGTATATCTAACATCCTACGATTGATAAGATAAATACTACGGTGTTGCCTACTTAAGTAGGTAGCACCTCCATCGAACTCATAAAATAATGCATAAATTCAAAAACAATACGTTGAGTAGGTTGTGAGCAATTTGTGGCTAACTAGAGAGGAAAATATTTTGTTGTTGATTAGAGCAAATGCTTCCTCTTATTTTCTCGCTAATTACTCGCAAATGGATAAAGTGACCAAATAACGAGCAATATTTGTGTCGCTAAATAATCTTTTCCTTGTAGTGTTAATTTTTTGAAACATTAAATATGTAGCAATGAGTTATTACCAATAGATGTTTGGAGCACATTCAAGTCATTGACGATGGAATTCACTTTGCATTTGTTATTGAGGAGTGCATAGCAATCATGGTTATTTTTTTTTACTTATCAATGAACTAGATTCATTTCTTAGATGATAGGGTTTTCAAGTCGACCTCGCAAAGGTTCAATATTTTGGGCACGAGATTGTCCCTCTTCGCAAACTTGATGATGTCTACTTGAACTCCTGCCCCAACAACTACATCACTTCGTTGATGTTGCTCATACTGGCATCTTGACTGATCCTATCATAATTGAAGCTTGTAGCCTATGCTGCCACTATTTTTGTTTCTGCTCTCTAATATTGAATCTTACTTCTCGAGCGAACTCCACGACAATTCTATGAAATTGTGTAGTTGTTGTCGACCTTCAACAACCACCATAGCCAATAATGCAATTCAGGTCAACACATATTAGTTCGAGTGACAATTGTAATACCCAGAAATTTATAAACTAGGAAATAAAAATAAAGATATTAAGTTGGAGGTTGGGCCTCTATATAAATAAGCATTTCTAGAGAATCTGCCAACTTTTTTGGCATCTTCCTCTCAAAAACTCTAGCCGCCCTCCCCCTTCCCTCTCCTTTTCTCTCCTCCAAGCACACAGGTAATAGATCTATGCCTTCCCCTTAGGGTTGTTATTTTTATCTATTCTAAATCTGTACCAAATCCCTAGGAGGCGGTGGAAGAGGGGCATCACACGAAGAACGAGGAAGAAATTAGATCCAGGAGAAAAGCAAAGAAAGATTCAACAGGAAAAATGTATGTAACATGGCGGATCCCTTAGATTAGATTTTTCATGATAGATCGATGCATGTTAGGATTTGATCGTGTTATGATGGATTTGAGATGATGGTTATATGCTATAGATTCTGGTTTTAGAGTCTTCATGAGGAATATATGATATTGATGCCCTAGGAAGGATTTTCTTTGGATTAATTCGAA
Source organism: Pontederia paniculata (assembly GCA_001647135.1). Taxonomy (NCBI): domain Eukaryota; kingdom Viridiplantae; phylum Streptophyta; class Magnoliopsida; order Commelinales; family Pontederiaceae; genus Pontederia; species Pontederia paniculata. Next base: position 13,408 of record LTAE01012721.1, read on the forward strand.
ATAGATGTTCTACATGAATGTATGACGTATATAAGGTAGATTGTAAAGCCAAACAATGTAG
>LTAE01012722.1:0-13468 GCA_001647135.1 Pontederia paniculata
CCTGGTTATTATGTCACTGGTCTAGTTTGGAGTCTTCTATAGATTAGAAAATATGTTGAACTCATATCATTTAGTATTTTGTTATGGTCTATTGATGGATTTATCTCCTATTGGATTTAATGTAACAGAATGATTACTATATGTCAAAAATGTTTAGTTTTAAAGTATTGCATTTATATGATGTGGCCCTAGGGTTGACCGGTCAAATGGTCAAACCAAAGGTAATGATATTGTGTAGTAACGTCTCCAAAGTCAAGATTATTGTCAGGTGGCAAGTTCTGATTTGGGGGCGTTACAACAACCATTAACTACTCCTGAAAGGGTGTGGGAGGATATATCTATGGATTTTGTAAAATTCTTACCATTGTCAGTAGGGGCAAGTTGTCCAAGTAATGTCATTTGGGGGCTTTTCCTACATATTGTATAGCTGCTTTTGGCAAACGGAACCTGACCACAACCTGGACAAACTCTAACTAAGTTCCACTAGGTTCTCACATCGTTTGGCAAAACTTGTACCAAAACCCAATGTTGGAACCGAGAGGTCACGTGGCCTGCAGTTCCAACATCTGGATGGTTCCACAATTTGAATGTTGCCTTTTTTTGATTATATTTATTATATTTTTTGAATTTTTCTTTATTCAATTTTAATTTAAATAATAAGTTTAATTTATATTAACTTAATATTATAATATAATTTTTTTGATTATTTTTATTATATTTTTTATATTTTCATAAATTATATTATTATATTATTCATTATTTAAATATATTTTGTAAGAAAATATTATATCTTATATTTATATTATAATACAAATTATTACTACTATAATTTGTATCTTTAAAAATAATTTTAGTCTTATGTTAGTTTAATGATATAATTATAAAATTATTAATTATCTCACTACATTTTAACCAATACTTTTATGAAAATATTAATTCATGATATTAATTTTATATGATTTATTATTTTTTATTCTTTTGTAAGAAAATATTTTATTTTATTATATTTAATTTATAATACAAGTTATTTATTAGTATAATATTTATTTTAAGAAATGGTTTTTATGAATATATTAATAATTAAAATATTAATTTGTTAAATTAATTTTATTTTATTTTTATAGATTTTAACCAATAATTTTTTAAAAAGTATTTTCGTGATAAGAATAATTTATGAGATTAATTTCAGATCATTTATTAATTATTATTTTTAATAACTTTATTAAAAATTGGTCTATAAAAATATTAATTCATTAGATTAATTTTACATTACTTATTAAATTTTTAAATTCAATAAAATTTTACCTTAATTCAAAATATATTTTTATATTTCAGATTCTCATTTTTTATCCAAACACTCTGAAAACCTAATAATTACATTTTTTTTCATCCTAACACAATTAGAATTAATCTATCAAATCAAATTATTCATTGGAAACCGGATAATCCATGGTTCTACTTGCCAAACCCACCTTATAGATATACTTGTCAAGTTACATGGTTTTCCTAGGACCATATCTGTCAGATCCAATATTTGTGAGCTCTTTCTGGAAGGAACTCTTCAAACTTAGTAACACTAAGTTGTGCATGAGTACAACCTATCATCCCCAAAAAGATGGGCAGACCGAAGTCCTTAACAAGTTCTACAACAGTACTTAAGGGGATTTGTAACGGACAAACCTACTAATTGGATTAAATTCCTACCATGGGCTGAGTATTCTTTTAATACTTCTTACCACACTAGTTCTCATACTACCCCATTTGAGGTACTCTATGGCCGGAAGGCCCCCATATTCCTGCCTATATACGGAGCCAAGCGAACATTGAGGTTGTGGATAATGAATTACAGGATAGGGATGTTTGTTACGGAAACTTCGGCAACATTTGTCTCAATCCCAATAGAGAATGAAGTCACTACTGATCAGCATAGGATTGACAGGGAGTTGACAGTGGGTGATTCGGTCTGTGTGAAATTACAACCCTATAGGCAAGGGTCCCTTGCTCATAGGAGTTCTCATAAGTTGACAAAGAATTTCTTTGGCCCGTTCAAAATACTATGGAGGGTTGATCCTATGGCTTATGAAGTGGAATTACCTCCTACATCTAAGATTCACCTTGTTTTCCACATATCTAAGTTGAAGAAGGCTTACGGCGCAAAAACTACCTCCGTGGACTTACCAGAATTTTCGAAGGTGATTGATCCTCTACTTAGTCCTATGGCAATCCTTTCTTCTCGTACTATCAAGCGACAAGGCCAATTTGTTCACCAGGTCCTAGTTCAGTGGGACGATTTTGCATTGGAGGATGCATCATGGGAGGATTATGATGCATTTCTATCTTCCTATCCTAATTTTAACCTCAAGGATGAGGTCAGTTTTTCAAAGGCGGGAGTAAATGTTAAAACTCAAAGAGAGGAAATAATGAGATCAGAGAGGAAATGTGTACTACCGAAACACTTTGCATATTTTGTAACTAAATGAAACTTTGAACATGTAAACTAGAAATTGTAGTCATATGTATCAGGAGACAATTGTAATGAAACATGATACATCAAGAGACAATTGTAATGAAACTTCTAGAATGAGTTTGCTTACAAGATATAAATAGATGAATGCAAAAAAAAGGGGAGGCATCAGAAAAGTTGTTAGAAATCCACTTATCTCGTTCTTCTTCTTTTGCTTGGATCTGGGGAGCTCGGACACTCGTTCTTGTATTCTTCATATATGTTCCTGCAAGGACGCCTCAGTGAGGTTAGCAGCTGGAGGAGACTGTCGAAAGCACTATGAAAGGAAGTTGCAACATGACCTTGGAACTCCGACGAAGTGGAAGATCTGGCAAAATCCTAGTCTTCTATTTTTGCAGAACTCGGCGAGTGAGGTGAGAGAAAAATACTGCCTCGGCATTTATATTTTGGTCAGTGGATTCAACGAGGTGTTGTCTCGACTCCCGCACTGAACATGCCGCTGCATTCGTTTGGTCGCACATGTTGGGCTCAACATATTATGTTGAATAATTAAAGTTTCTTATCAATATTTTGATTGGACCAGATTCCTTAAAAATTAATTCCTTAAAAGTTATTTTATTGCTTATAAATCTCTCATACATATATATATATATTTACATATATATATATATATAGAAAAAGGTTTAATCTCAATAATCCTCTTCTTTCATTATTCATCATATTTTCCTAATTCTTTCATCATTTTTAGTTTAGCTTTTTGTCATAAATTAAAGTAAAATATTTATATATAATATTATATACATATCTATAAAAAACTATATATATATATATTCATATAATATAAGATCAAAATAAATTACACTCACATAAAGATGGATTGAAGGGTACTTCTCCAAGCATTTTGTTTCTCTTTTTTTTTTAGTTTGATTTGGTTCCCTCTCTTTTCTTCAACATTCATTTAAATCATTTAATTCTAACTTTGCAACAATCAAAGTTGATAAAATGTCATATCTCAAAAAATACTTTGCAAAATAGTAAAATCATCCATCCTTTTTAATCCATGAAAATTGATGTTTTTTCACCATTATCATTTCTATTTGTTTTATTTCTACATTTTGACATCATGGCTCCTTATTATTTTGACATCATGGCTCATTTTTTTCATAAGAAGTCCATAGCTGACGGGATAGATGCATTATTATCACTCAGTTTGAGATCTTCCTTAGATTCCACAGTGTTTCACCTCATCAGAAATTGTCGGATGCTGTGCACACACTCACCGGATTGTTTTCTCGAAAGAACTATATGGTGACGAATAATCATAACACCCTAGTTATAAATTTGACTAGTTGTGACTATTGATTCCCTTCTCGATCCATGGTAGCTCCAATTTTTCTGTTGATGTGCAAAATCGCCGGTGTTGGAGAGGACTACCACGCTCGATGCTATTTAATTTTTAAGGTGATCCTTATGTGACATATAGCAACACAACCCCTTCGTATCTTAATCTAATGCGTTTGATCAACATCCAAGCCCTTGATTCCTATGACGCCATCGCTGGATCCCTAGAGCCTATGTTCATGGTCGCCATTCCCGGAGGTCAGTGATGCGTCCTAAATTAGTTATGTTTTCTTTATTGCATATTTAGTATGATTTTTGTTTATTTCATCGTCATATGCATCATATTATTATCCATTTCACTTCATTTTAATTTTCGAAGTCAAAGTCTGCAAAATATTGTGTTTTCGTGTGTCTATGGCACTACAAAAATTTGGAGGGAAATCAAGATAAAACGAGTAGAGAAAAAAATTGAATTATCACGACCATGACAACCTGTGTCACGACCTTGAACTCGATGACTCAGGGTCGTGCACGCCGATCATGACCATGAGCGCATGGTGGAGGACGCATAACTTCAGTCACGACCGTGACAGACAATTCACGGGCCGTGACACCGATCAACTCACGAGCCGTGACATCAGAAAAATATTGAAGACTATTCGTTCAACATGAATCCAGTTCACGAGTTGTGACGTACCTAAGATGTAAAAGCATATTTTCGGTCATGGTCGTGACAACCAACTCATGGGTCGTGACACATGAAGACTATTCAGTCATGACCGTGACATCTGGGTCACAGACCCATGACATTTCCTGAGTATATCGACACCATTTGGTCATGGTCGTGATATTTCTATCACAGACCGTGATAATTCATGGAATAAAGCAACGTTTACAATTTTTTAGGTCGTTTTGAATTATCTTTTGAAGATTTTGATCCCAACTCAAGCCTTATCCTCTCCAAGATGAAACTTATCATCTAAGGACTCTCCCAACCTATAAATAACCCTCAAAACCTCGTTTTGAGGGATGCTTTCAAGCCTTGGAGTGCCTACACGCGGAGAAAAAATGAAGTGCTGCAAATATTTTGTGAAAACGATCATCGTGAAGGTATATTATTCTGAATTATATTTGTACATTTTTCTCTATTCTATTCGAAATATGAACTCTCATGTATCTAATTTAGGTTTATATTTTAGAGAATTTTTATTATAAGGAAAAACCGGATGAACCCTCGTTTGATTTTAGTTTATTTAATTTCTTATGTGTATGCATGTGAATCTTAATGCTTTTATGAATTCTCTACGATTATGAATCTTGTTAGCATCCTTGATTTAGGAATAGCATGTTCATGAGTTCTATTGATTTCTGATTTGATCTTTGAAGATTTAATTCAAGACATTGCACACCACATGTAGATATCATCTTGTAGCAATATCTTTTGTATGAGGCTTGTGTGATTAACATCCTGGAGAGGAATAATCCATAATTTAGGAACTTCATTTTAACGCAATTCAATCTTCCTAATAGATTAGATTGTTATCCTGGATAGGAGAATCCAAACTCTTAGAATTGATATAGTTGGCTCATCTTGGAGAGGAAGTCATAATATTGGGAAATCCTAATCCTCTTAAGAATTTTTTTAAAATTGAATTTTGATTAAAATTTATGGTGAAATCTGATTTATCCGTGATCATTTTTATCATAATGATCCAATGTTTGATCTTATCATAGATTTTGAATTCACATTGATCATATCTTTAACCGTATCTTCTTGATTTTATCGTATTTTGTAAAAAAAATAATTTTATCTCAACCAATGTATCCACATCTTTAGCTTTAACATTGGGAATCTCATTAGTTTGTGAGATTAGATTAGGGTAAGAATGCAATCCTTATGGGAATGATAACTCGAGTCATCTTTAGCTTTAACTTGATAACGACTAGTGCATTTGTTAGCGATATTTTTTGAACACATTATCACGCATCAAGTTTTTTACGCCATTTTCGAAAATTTATTGCTTATTTTATTTTGTCTCATTAAACTACTTTGAGACTTTATTTTCTTTTGCTATCCACATCACATCTTGTTGGTTTTTTAGGCAAATCTCAAGTACAAGAAGGCATAAATTTTGGACACTAATCTGCAAGCAACTCGTTCCCAAACAAGGCAATCGGGAAATGCATTACAATTTGATCCAGAAATTAAGAGAACAGTCCAACAATTATGGAGAGCAAAACTAAGGGCTGAAGAACAAGAAACATCTGTTGTTGCACCCGCTGAAATGACCATGAAAGACTATGTCTTCTTTAAGTACAAAAATGCCGAGTCAAGTGTGGTCCTCCCTGCGATTAATGGTAATAATTTTGAGATCAATCCCTACATAGTAAGAATAGTCCAAGCTTGTCAGTTCGAATGAGCACTCAATGAGAATCCTCACACCCACCTAGACAACTTCATATGCATTTGCCACACTTTCAAGTGCCATCGTGCTTCTAAGGATGTTGTCAAATTGCGACTATTTCCTTTTTCACTAAGAGACTGTGCATCGACATAGTTGAACACATTTCCTATTAGAGCCATCACAACTTGGGAGCAGTTCATAAACAAGTTCATCACCAAGTTTTGCCCTCCTTAGAAAGCTGCAAGGATAAGGAACAAATTGAGGGGTTTCAAGCAAGAAGATGTTGAGACTTTATATGAAACTTGGGAGAGATACAAAGAGGTGTTGGCAAAGGTTCTTGACCATTGAACCCCATTGTGGCAAACACTAAAAGACTTTTAAAATGGGTTGTTTCAAGAGGACAAGACAAGCTGAACTCATTTGTTGGAGGTTCAGTCTTAGAAAAGAAAAGACCTGAGAAAATTACGAGATCATTGAGGATGTGGCCCCTGACTCCTGACAGAATAGAGCGAGGAGCACCAAAATCAGTGGCGTGAACAATGTTGAAGAAACTTCAAATCAAGAGGTAGTGGTCAATTGGAGTTACTCAACAAGAAGTTTGAGTTACTAATGACTCGAACTATTCAACAATCTGAGCTACGTGAAGAAGGACACTTTTACAATGAATGTCCCAAGAGCAATAATTTTGAGTTGAAATATTTTGTGGCTAATTCCTACCCTAGGAATAACAATCTCTTCAGTAACAACTACAACCCAAGGTGGAGGAACCATCCCAATCTAGCATGGGGACAACAAGGCAACATATTTAACCCTCTCCCACGAAACTCTCAACATCCACCTGCTGAGCCAAAGAGAAACATGGAAGAGATGTGTACCAAGTTCATGACTACCATGGGAACCCAAGGTTATAAATCATGATACATCCATCTACAACCTTGAACTAAAAATAGTTTAGATGGCGAACATCATAGCAGGACATGCACTTGGAGCCCTCCAGAGCAACACCGAAAAGAACCTGAAGGAGGGGGCTAGCAACCAACCAACATAACTCAGGGAGATAAAGTCAAGCTAACGACTATAACTTAGCATTATTGTGCATAAATCTTCTCTTAATTAGTTTTGTGTCTTAGAGTCTTAGTTTCTAGAGTATGTATTTTAGAATCTTAGTCTTTGAGTCTTCTTTAGTGAACTCTTGAGTTTAGGAATCATCCCCATAAAAAAATATTCTAAACATTTTTCATGGGCTGTGAAAAACTATTCACGGCTATGACAACTATTCTCACGGGCCATGGACACCTGATCACGATCGTGATCGTAACTTGGCCCTGAGTCTTGACCACTCACGGGCCATGACAAAGTTTTCACGATGGTGTCTTGCCAACCGTGACATCTGGTCACAAGCGTGATTGGACTTCGATCATGAGGCAACATTAATACTTTTGAACCATCCATCATGGATCGTGACCCCTTTTATCACGACCATGAAAGACCCATCAAACGGTCATGGCACGACATTCTTGGGGCGTGACAAAAAACTTGTGAACCACATTTCACTCCCATGAACGCCTTATTCACGCAAAAAATTTGCCGATCACAGATTGTGACATACCTCCAATCGACTTTGACTGCCATTATTTTGAATCCTAATCGCCACCTGTCAACTCTTGAACCACCATGATCATTAAATTCCTTATTAAACACGATGGCATTAAAATCACGACAATGAACTCCATAAAACCAGCCGTGAACCCCCCTTCATTTCCATTCTTCTTTGCAAAATTTTCCTCAACTCTAGTGATTTCTCTTTTGGCGCCCTCGTGTTTCAAGCCAACCTCTGGCCTGGAGATCGTCTTCATTGACCTCATCGACATCCTACGAAGATCCTGCTCAAGTTCCCAGCGAAATCTCTACTCTAGTGATGACTTCTCGAACTTCAGATATTCATCGTCTCTGTGTCTGGCTTGCTCCAAACATTTTTGACTCAATCATTGTAGGATCACTTGGCACCAAGAGGGGGTGGGGGCGAATTGGTGTAATAAAAACTTTAAACGATTTCTAAATTTAAACGTGAAAGCTCAAAATCAATTTATTGCAAATATCAATCCGAAAACTCTTTATCATGAATGAGTGCAATAGTGATATAGATGTGAATTCAAGATAATAAATAAAGTAAATAAGAGAGAAATGCAAACTCAAGAAACAAGAGTTATTGAGAGGTTCGGCCCCAACTTAGCCTATGTCCCCACTCCGACTTTTCGACCTTGACACCATCGAAGATGCACTAGCTTTCCTTCTTAGGGCAAGGAAGACCCAATTACACCAAACTCATCGTTTCTTCATTTCAAGAGGTAGACAAAACCTCTTCTCCAAGGGAGATCATAATTTCACATTTTTCTCCACCCAAGAGGCTATGGAAAACCTCTCTTACAATGAAGCTAAGTCTCTCACAATGATATAATCAATATGCTCTCTTACAATCTCTCTTTTATAATTTCACACTCAAGAATAGAAGAGAAAAAGAGAAGATTCAACAATTTGGGCTTAAAAAATTTTAAGACTTTGATCTTTCTTTAGTGTTTAATGTTTCCCTTGACGCTACACTTGTTTTTTACCTCCAAATGCTTTCTTATAATCTCTTATCTTCAATATAGCCGTTGCACACTTTTTTCCTTTGATTTGACACAAGAAAACTAGTTTTTGGAACTATTCAGATCACCACCGGTCGACCACACCATCTATTCGTCGACCGTTCTGCCAAAATATAACCGTTGGAGTTGCATCGATCGCCCACTACTCTGCACTGATCAACTGTTTCTCCTGAATCAATTTAATAGACTTTGCACTATTTTGATCATAACTCCCTGCATCAATATCCGATTGATATAATTCTTGATTCTTTGGAAAGCTGAAAAAGTTATCTACATTTTATCTATAATTGTTCAATCTAAATCAGATGGGAATATGGTCAAATATTGATGTAAAGTTTAGTGCATACAATTTTACTTTAAACTTATATACCTTCACTATTTTGTATATACCTTTTTGTATAGATATCGAAATGAGACAATTCTTGAATGTATAGAAAGACAACAAAATTACCTCCAATTAATATATATTCATGTCTCAACCTAGATCTAAAGAGAATATAGTCAAATATTAACTTGAACTTTAGTGCATATAATTTGACTTTAAAACTTTCACACACTTGTCTCTATTATAATATGTGCACATTATCTTTTCCAATGTTTCCATAAAATTTTTATCATCAAAAGAATATGAGTATGACATAAGTCATATTTTCAGCAATCTCCCCCTTTTTGATGATGACAAACCACTAACATGAAAAGTGGTAAGAAAAAAAGATAAAATTTAATATTTGATATGTCAATGATCTCCTCCTAACTTTGTGTCCCCTCTTATATGTTAGATTCACATGCTAAGTACAATATAAGAGTTCTTTTTCATATTTTAGCACACATTTCTATAAGGGAACATAAGAGGACTCTTTTTATATTTATCATCTACTTTTCTCTCCCCCTTTGTCACATAAAAAAGATACCATATATAGTTAAAACAACAAAGAGTTACTCATGCATATCAAGTTGGAAATAATACTCATGCTTTGCATATAAAATCCACTTGAAGGATTTCGGCAAATTAAAATATTTTTTGGGAATTGAAGTAACTACTACATCAACCGAGCTCTTTCTAAGTCAGTCAAAATATGCTTTGGACATATTAAGTGAATGTGGTTTCACAACCCTAAGCCTTCTTTATTCCCAATGGAACAACAACACAAGCTTTCACTTAGCACAGGACCAGATTTTGCTACTCCAGAGCGTTATCGTCGCCTTGTCAGACGTCTCATCTACTTAACAATTACACGCCCTGAACTTTGATACTCGGTTCATGTTCTTTCTCATCATGAACAAACCCACATCACATCATTGGGATGCCGTTTTGAGAGTCGTTCGATATATTAAGTCCAGCCCTGGTGCTGGTCTAATTTTTGCAACCTTTTATTAATCTTAGGTTGGTTGGCTACAGTGATTCAGATTGGGCAAATTGTCCAATTACACGAAGGTCAGTTACTGGTTATTTTATAACTTTGGGCGGATGTCCCATTCCTGGAAAACAAAGAAACAACATATTGTTGCACGATCCTCCGCAGAAGAAGAATATCGTGTTCTAGCGGCAACAACCGGTGAATTATTATGGCTTCGTTCGCTACTTTCTTCACTTCAGGTCCAACATACCGCCCCAATGACTCTATATTGCGATAATAAGTCTACTCTCCAAATTGCCGCAAATTTGGATTTTCATGAACTAACCAAGCACATCGAAATTGATTGTCATTTTATCAGGGACCATATTCGTTCAGAAGATGTTGCTACATTTCACTTGCCTACAAGACTACAACTTGTAGATATATTTACTAAGGCTTTAGGACGAGATCGCTTCCAATTTCTTTTGGGCAAGTTGGGCGTTCGTAATCTTTACACTCCAACTTGAGGGGATTGTATTGATGATTCAGATCATCAAGATATTAAGTTGTTGCTAACAACTACATCTGCTGATAACTATCTCTTCCAACTCATGAGAACAGATGTTAACTACTTGATTGTTTGTAACTATTCATGTAACATTAGATAGCAGCAACCATAACAAATAGATAGAATAAGTTGTACATGATCTGAATATATATGAATGAAACACTATAAAAATGGTGTGGTATTCTTCTCTAATTCCTTTATTCCTATTTTCTCATAGTTCTTTCTAGTGACAGAATCTTTGGTCGTCAATTTGTTGGTCCATGATTTTGAACGATGACTATGCTTGTTCGATCACTATTGATTTTTAATTGTGACGCTTATAATGGTCCAAACAGTCTCTATGATCATTAATTATGTTTAGCGACCATAATTTAACACTTCTCCCTTATTCAAAAGCAACTTTTCTTCTAGGTGTCCTCGGCCTTCGTTGTAAGATAATTATAACACCGGAAGAAGAAACAGATTAAATGATCACACATGATATGTTCAATCATTTGATTCTTGATATAACTAAACAAGAAAACATATCAGTATTCTTAGTATCTACGTGCTAAAGTATATACTATAGATCGATGACTCGTGCAATTCAAAATATGAAAAATATAGCGGACAACAAGGGATGAAATGTGATGGAATAAAATCCAAGTCTTCCTCAGGAAAAAGTGGAGAATATCGGTGCCTTTAATATTCTAGTGATGTTTGACGTCGTGCATATGCGCCGAGCGAAGAAAGTATATGTGATATGTCCCTTTATTCTACATGAGAAGGACACCCAACTTATCCACCAGCAAGATCTTGCCCTGTTACCCACTATCGTTTGGATTAACGATAACTAAACTCGGTTGCTTCCCCTAATCGCACAACTCCTTAACAGTCATTAACCAAGAGCCATTTGCCAAAAAAATAAGCAAATCAACATAGTTCATCACAAATATCATAATCCACATTGTTTCCAGACCTAACCGAGACTCGACACATTATGAAAGGAATATTTTCAGCAAACAAGATAACCTTTGGTCACTCAAATTTCAAAAGAATGCATGACACGGAGATAACATTTCTTCTTGTCAATGTCATCAGAGATAACCTATCACAAAGAGATGCATGCATGCAAGGAAAGGCTGCAACTATATATAGGCATATCTCTCATATTTCATAACACTACAATCACAGCAAATTCGACATATTAATTCCATGCAATAGTGAAAAGATGAATCGCAAGCATAAAGGATTCAAGGGGATGTTCCAGCTGACTCCCTTGAACAAACAAGCAAAGCAATCTTTGCTGCAAGTAAGCAGCAAATTGGAGTCCACTCCGTCTTCCTCCACCACCTCAATGAGCTATTTTTCAGAGCCTGCAGATTATATTAATACCCCTGGAACCAAGCAGGCTAGGGTTGCAGGTGTAAGGGGATTTAAAGGTGATTCTGCAGGTCTGAATGGCTCCAAATATGGAGGCTTTGGGGCTGAAGACTGCATCGATAAGAAGGCTGCAGCTTATATTTCATATGTCCAGGAACGCTTCAAGCTGGAGCAAAATGACTAGACGAAGAAGACAATTTATTAGGCGTATAATGCATGCGAGCAAAATAATGATGCCAAGGGGAGTGTGTTTATGTTCGTTATAATTTTGTGCGTGTAAATATATGGATGGCCCTGCTCATGAATGTAATATATTTGATCGGTGATATGAATATTGTTTATATTTGCGATTGGTAGATATCTGAGTTACATGCATATACTAAAAAGTGTGCACTCTCCTAATAAATACATACATATACACACACACATATATAATTAACTAAAAAGCTAAGAGTAATTCTTGTTGTGGCGGTGGATGGTAAAAATCTGTATAAGTAAGGTGCAATTAGTTAAAATAGGACTAACTCGATGTTAAATAGAGATATTTGAAAAGTAGAACCTTTGGGTTGCTCCTTTTTTCTCTGCCGTTACCATGTTTTACCACAACGGGGTCGTTGAATTAATAGATAAATGTCACAGTTTTAACTATGATAGGATCTAAAGATAAACCCTAGTAGCTTTTTCAGAATTGGGTTAATCATTAATCAAGGCTTGGATAACAATAGCTAGAATTTTAACATATTGGTTTGGCAGGATGACCATCGACGTACTTTTGGGCAATTCTTAGTTGCATTGCATGGATCAAATAGTTATATATGACTTGTCAAGGAAAAATTTAACAAGAACTGATTGATATAAAATGGGTTTTGTTGGAAACAGAATACTCGCTAAAAGATGAAAAATAAATTTGTTGTTATCTACTCATGATATGGATATCCTTCGTACCGTTTCCTTTCAACTTCATCCACAAAGGAAATTAAAAAGGAAAAGAAAAAGGAATCAGACATGCCATGAACTTAGGTTGCAAAAAAGGCATGCACAAAGAGATTTCTTTTCTCGGTATTCATGCACACAAACACAGAAAACTAGCCGTTAATGCAAGTACAGTGCCTTCACCTACTTCTCCGGTCACCCGCTGCTCCAGCCTTGGTCGACCACTGCTTAGGTGAAGTCTCCCACTTGAATTGCCGCCTGGTGCTTCGGTCGTCCATCGCTCACCCTCGGGCATCCGCAACTTCAAGTGCTGAAGCATTTCCCCTCAGTCAAGCACCTTCGGACGTTCGCCACCTCCTGTGGTCGCCCGACCTTGACTTGAGTACCTCTCTTCAACTGATTGCTGATCG
>LTAE01012724.1:0-13463 GCA_001647135.1 Pontederia paniculata
TTTGTGTTTATATTCATATATGTTTGCTTCCACTGAACACAACACATCTAGATTAAGTTAAGAAGAACAAAAGGTTTTAAAATACCAATGCACCATCTCCCCCTCTTGGTGCCATTCCAGATCCTACATTCTTAATTAAACTAATAATTGTATTAATTATTATTATTAATTATAAATATTATTTTATTTTGAAGGGTATTAATTACTTAAAATACATTAATTTGTGAGTTTGTAATTTTAGTTGATAAATTTTAATTATACATAATTTTTAACTTAATAATATTTATAAAGGATATTTTGATGAAATAATGTATATTATTTAGTAATTATTTGTATAAGTAAACATGATAATTTGAATTATCATTTGGATTATTTATATATAGTAAATATGATAATGCACATAACTGATAAATAGATGGTATTTTTTCTGTTATATAATATATACTAGTAGATAATGTTAAAAGATAATGTAAGGTTAGTATAATCTATAACCATATTAGTTAGTATCACCTACTTGTAAAAGAATAGGATGTACACAAGTGAGAAGATAATAAAATATATAAGTTCCGTTCAGTAACGTAGTTAAAAAAATTCTGAAAAAAAGATTCCAAAGAAAACATTAACGAAAATATTCTTCCTCTTGATTTTTTTTCAAAAATTATGTATAACTAAAGAATTCTTTTTCACAAATTTTATCGATTGTCATATGAGTAAAATAACTCTGAGAAAAATATTATCATCCAAGTTAAATAAAACAAAAAGCGGAAAATATAAATCTTAGAATGTGTTTGGATAAAGGGGAAAGAAGAATAATAATGAAGGGTAAAAATTATTTTATTTGAATAATTTTTTTTGAAGTAAAATTTAAAAAATTATTCTTCTTTTTTTTCTAACTAATTAAAAATTAACACTCCCAATTTAAAATTAATTCTTTTATCTTTTTTTTCTCATTATCTTTCTCTCCCTTTTCTTTTCTTGATTTCCCCTCCTCCAAACAGTTAGGTATTTTGGATGGTCACCGTTATGTCAGTTACTGTTGTAAGAAACTACGTACACTAATTAAGACTGCACATTGCAGTTGGTAGTTTAGTTTTGTTTTCAAGTGTATGTTCTTCAGATTAAGATGAGTTGGAGGCTATATAATTTGTGTAATGTTACCTTTGTCAAATGTTGAACATGAATGCCGTCAAAATTAATGGCAATTAATTGGATAACTTAGTCGATTAGAACGCTGACGAAGGCATTGCTTCAAGACAAAAACTTGATTGATTATCTCGTTTGACATATTGTTGCGTGTTCTATGTATTCTTTTGTTATTGTAAATTTAATTTAATTAGACGCGGTCTTCTTGGAGCATCCTGATCAAAAGTCACAATCAAATTCCAAAGGATATAAGGCAACTCCCAGCTATAAATTGTTTAATTTATATCACATTCCTGTTTGAGTTTGATTTTTCTTTTTTTTTTTTTGTTGAGCCTTTTAATCTAACTTTAAATATATAAGCCTGGGTCAAAAGAAATTAATTTAGAGGATAGTGATTAAGATGAAAATATAAACTGATGCAATTACAGAGTGTAGCATACTTATTATCATCTGATGTAAAATTTAAAATCCAAAATCAACTGACATATAAACTTTTAATAATATAAATTTTAAATATTTTGAAATTAGAGACTGTAATCAATTTATCAAACAAAAAAGTAATATTTTTCCCATAATCATCCCCATTAAACTTGTTTATCACTAACCCTTATAAGAATACAATCTGTTTCAAATGTAAACTATTCACAACGACATCCAACAAGGATTGTAGAATCTGTGTCAAATGAAGCTAATAACAATTCTATTTAAAATTTAACAAATACATTTAAAAGATATTTACTTTCCGAAGGTGAATTAGTTATATGCTAAATAAGTTTATTTATTGCCACTCAAACATTGGAGAGAAATAGACTATACATTAAAATTCACTATGATCATAGTAGTTAGGGTGAATATCATATTACTATTGTTTTAACTAATTTAGTATTATCCATAATATTACTATGAGATTTATAATTTTTTTCTTTTACAACAATAGGGCTTAAACTAATTAGGGTGAAATAGACTGTACATTAAAATTCACAACGGTCAGAGTAATTAGGGTGAATATCATATTAATATTGTTTTAACTAATTTAGTGTATTATCCATAACATTACTATGAGATTTCCAATAATATTTTTTACAACAATAGGGCTTAAACTGGAAAAGCAGAAGTGATGAGAAACTGCTTAATTGGTCATCTGCTAAATAATTTCGTTACCGGTGACATGCACCCAAAAAATAACTAGAATAAGAAAAGAGCTACAACAGTGCCTAAAACCCAACCAAACCCCCACGGCCGCCAGAGCGCCGCCGACGTTCGGACACTTCCGCCGCTCGCCTGCTCACTACTGAACGTCGTTGCACATCTGTAGTTCGGATTGCTCCCGTACAAGTTCTGTATCCCTTGGACGTCGTCCTCCGCAAGTTCCACCTTCTTCGTTCGCGTCTGGATCGACGGGTACATGATGGCGTCCGCCACCGACGTGTGGCCGAGCCCTAGCAGGTGCCCTATCTCGTGCATCGCGACGGACTCCAGGTCCACGGCGTACTCGCCGGCACGCGTCACGTCTCCCTCCGCCACCCACGACTCCGCCGCGTCCAGGTGGAACCTCCCATTCCTTGGAGCGAACGCGTGCGCCAGCGTCCCCAGGACCCCGTCGAAGGGCTTGCCGTCGCCGTGCGCACCGTAGTAGAACCCGATCGTTATGTCCGCTTCCGACGCAGAGACCGTCTCCGTGAACGTGATGGTCGTCGCGGCCGACCAACGGCCGAAGGCGCTGGCGAATACGGTCTTCAGGTCTGACAAGTCGATGGACACGGCCGTGTTGGTGATGGCGTACTTGAGCTCGCTCTTGGAGGGCGGCCAGGTGGGAGCCCCCGGGAAGTATGTATACAGGTTGCGTCCGTGGGCACCGCCGGTGCCTGTCTTGTTGGACGTGCCGTTGACGACGTCCGGGACGCCGCAGCGGGGAGCTATCATTTGGTTGACGGTCGGCCGGTCGAGCTCGCCGGTGACGTTGAGACCGAAACGTCGTTGGTAGGTTCTGATGGCGCCTTCGAGGTCGTCGTCGTAGTGGTCCGTAAAGTTGGAGGAATCCGGGAGGTAGCCAAAGCGGTGGAGGTACTGCTTGAGGTCGCCAAGCCCGGGCGTGGCGTTGCCGTGGCGGCTTCCGGTGAGGCTGGTGAAGGGCAGCCATGGGTTATTCTCCAGCGGAGCACTCCATGCGAAAGCGAAGGCGGAGACGAGGGATACCAACGGCAGGGTCATGGCCGTAGCAAGGAGGAGGACGAGGAGGGACTCGGACGCCTTCATGGTTTTGGTAATTAATTAGATGTAGGGATTAATGGAAGGTTTATTGTGGCTGCGTGCATGCATGGATAATATAGTTCTAATTAAGGCCACTTAACTTGAATAAACTATTTATTTAAGTTAAAAAACAAGGGAGCGTAATTATAATTATTAATAATCTTAATTAAAAAAAGTAATACAAGCGCATACGCGATATAATTTTGTTTAACCTTAAATTAAATAACTTAATTTGGTTTGCAAAGTTAAGTATATATACTTTTGTGGAAATCCAATTCTTTCTAGAAGACCAAGTATACACTGTTTTTTTTCTGCTGGTCAAGGTTTTTCTAATTGAAAATAAAATACTTTCCCTCGAATATGAAAGGATGATTTGTAACTTGATTTCAAATTCAATGAATCTTATCAATGGAAGCTTAAGAGGAGAACAATAAAATAAAATTTTCTTAATAGTGATAGTTTCAAGTATCGAAATTGGATTTTGCACCACGCGACTGAAATATTCTCCACCTCCTAATTTATCTCTATTTCTACTTGGAGTATCCGGAAATCAAATTACCCACATGACATCATCCTATTTTCTTTGACACAAATAATAAAGAGATCAGGAAGAAGACCAGGACACCCAAGTTTCTATGTTTTTTTTTTCTTTTCTTTTCTCCCGGTGTACATACATGCAACATAAACAAGATTGAAATGCTAAATGTTGTGTATAAGCAACAACTCGCTACGGTTTGGAGCGAAGCTTTGGAATCCGTTTGCATATCAAATTATACTGATTTATATAGAAAAAGAATATAAACAAGATGCACCCACATCTTGTAGTCAAATATATATATATATATATATATATATATATGTATATATGCGCGTGTGTATGAATGAATATCCCAATTCTTTTCTTTCGAGTCTTAAAAATATGTAGCGCACAATCGNATATATATATATATATATATATATATGTATATATGCGCGTGTGTATGAATGAATATCCCAATTCTTTTCTTTCGAGTCTTAAAAATATGTAGCGCACAATCGCTAGAATTATTTTATATTAACATAATATATATGTGAGAACTGATCAAAGGAGACAAAAGAAGAAACCGATAAGTTTGGTAGAAAGAATAATAAAGAAGAAATAAATAAGTTAGTTATCCAATTTAACTTGTGACATGAGATGACGCACATTGGTCACACGCTTTTTAAGTAAGTTTAATTTATTAATCTTGATAGCTAAGTATTTTTTTCGTGATAATAAAAGCATACAACAAGTTGTTGTTACGAATAAACTAAATAATTAATTTGCATTGATAATTAATGAGAGGGGAAAGTCAATGGAACTTGGAGGTTATATTATGACAGTATTAATATTCATGAAGATAACGTATCAAAACATTTTGAATATTCCTTTCTTGTAAAAAAAAGGTATATTCGGTATCAATTATGTATCCCAGCAAAGTCTGGTAGTTCTTGAAAAATAAAATATCTTCATATATGTTTGGAGATTCAAATCTTGCTCATTTATATGGAAAATTGATACCTCCAATCATTCTACAAAGATCGGGTTGATGAAATCAACCAATTGCTCTTTTTTAAGGATGAAAATAAACGTGTTTTTTTTAAATGGTGAAGTGTTTGGAGCATTTCTACGAAGAGATAATTTAATAAAATATTGCAAAGCTTACTTAAACGGCATTGAACTAATTCTAATATCTCAAAAATTAATTTATACTTAATGTTTCGGTTAATTAAAAGAGTTTTTCGTGTATATAATTGTGTTCCTCTAGTTAAATATATATATATATATATATACTTTTTTTTTACTATGAAGTAGGGAATCTCATACGTATTAATAAGGTTACTTATTCAAAATTTATTTAAATAATATAATACTTACAAATGTTTCTCATGCCTTGCAAGCTGAAACTTCCGGAAAAAAGTCATTAGTCTGTTATTCCTCACTTCCACATTACTCTATTAACTTTATAGTTATTTGTCCAATTACATTTATATCATGAATATCATTTGAAAAAACCCAAATAAAATGTACATTTTAAATAAAAATTATGTATTTTTAAATGCCAAATGTTTTAATATTTTTATTTTTCCCCCAAATGATATTAAAAGGTAAAATGGTAATTGGATAAATAAAAAGAAAAGTTAATAAGAGTGAAATGATGCCCGTCACAAAAAATAAGAGTGAAATGATCTTTTTTACAGTTGCCAAGAGTTAAGTGAAACTTTACTAATATATTTTTTATATCAACAAAAAGGTAAGAAAATGAATTTGAACAAAATATATGAAATTTTTATTATCAAACTCTCATAAAATAATCTTAAGAAATCAAAAAGATGATGTTGAACAATATGATTTTTTAATAAAATATAAATATTTTAAAAATTCGATTGAATTAATAGTTTTGTCAAAGAGGCATATCACCCTGTTGATAATTTATAAAGATATCTTTCATGGTGTGCTATTTTTATTATTAATGAGGTGATAATTTAATTTATAAAAAATAAAAAATATTGATAATATATTATAGTCAAATAAGATAAGACGATGAGCTATTAGAATTTTTAAATTAAATGCCAAAGCTCGAGAGTTTAACAAATGCATAAAATCTAAGCATTGCAAACACAAAACAAGCGAAAATTGAAAACTAAATTAATCTCGCTTTTTTCCAACTACACATAATATTTTATGCAATCCATAATTGAGGGACTATGATTAACCATCAGCAGACAACATAAATCAGAGCATTTTCTAAAAAAAAATCATTTTCCTTATCAGTACACATAAACACTTTTTTTTTTCTTTATTCGGTATGTACGTAAAAACATATTTTGCGTGTCCAATAGAAAATTTGCAAATCGCAAGGTAAAGATAATTTTGTACTTGTTTTTCCAAGACAAATAAGGTAAAAGGGGAGAGTTAAATTTATGTTTAATTTTAGGCTCAAGCCCATCAGTGCAAAGTTACGCTTGCTTATTAAGATGTCAGGTTTTATTACTAAAAGATACATTTAATACTTATAATCTCCGTTAAATCTGAAATAATTAACTTCATCAGGGATAATCTTGCATCAACTGTATACTATCAATTTTTAAGGTCGTGCCAACAATGTTGAAAAAAGAAAACTAATCAATAGTCAGTTTAATGGGCTAAAAATAGTAAGACTTCGTTTCAAGTTGAAGTATCAGTAGTTAGTTCAATTATTGATTTTGAAAAACCATTGAATTAATTGGCATCTATCAACTTAAAGAAAATAATGCAAAAAAGAAGCACCAGTAAATCTCAATTTTTAATTGCCTGACCTGTCGATTCGACAAAATCGACATACGATTAATGAAGAAAACAAGACTGTTTGTACTATTAAAAAGCTTAAGCATATATAAAGAGTGACATTCTTTTATATTTGCATCTATATTTTTAACACTTCATTTTTTTTATCCTCTCAGAGCCCTCGGTACATATTTAAGTGGGTATGGTCGGATACGAGTTATTAACTGATTTGAGACGTCGAAGTTGCTTTAAATACATGCAATTAATGGATAGTAGAGAATGTACTCCCATTTCTCATGATGATTACTTTTTAACGAGTACGTACCAATAATAGAATTCGTTCAGTTACTTTCTTTAATATACATATGTAATTAATAATAGAATGCTACTGTTTTTTTTAAAAGTGATGTTATGAAGTCAAGTAATCTTTAGTTTTATTTTATTTGTTAATTAAACGTACCAATAAGAAGATAAATTGATTTGTTTGTTGTACTGAAATACATATGTGTATACGAGAAAATAGGAGAAAAAATAAAATTGTAACAATAATAGAATAAAAAAATATGATTATAAATTTAAAATAGACAACTGAATTTTTTTTAAATAGAATTTAAAACCTAAAATTATTTTACTCTTAAATGTGATGTGGTATTTAGTTTTAGAAAAATACGTTTTGACTTTTTTATTTTTGTTCTTATTTTCAACTAAGAAAGAAATGAGATAGTGTTCCATGCATTGTAATTAAACATTACCTAATAATCTATATTGCCTCTTAGAAAAATTGTTATATTATTTTATTAGTATGCATAAATAATATGTCTAACAATCTTTATTACCTTATTTATTATATAAAATATCAATAAATAATTTTTACCAAAATCCTCTTGAACAAAATAGTTAAGCTTATACATTTAATTTAATTTATAAATTTAGTTTATATATTAGGAATAATATATTATACAAAATATATAATCATAATTTTAAAATAGACAACTGAAAAAAGTTTTATTTAAAAATAGAATTTAAACCTAAAAATATGTTATGCTTAAATAGGGGTGTTGTCTAGTTTTAGAAAACACTTTTAACTTTTTATTTTTGTTCTCATTTTCAACTAAGAAAAAAATGAGGTTGTGTTCCCTGCGTTATCATCTAATAATTTATATTGCTTCTTAAAAAAATTATCACTAATTAAATTATCAATAATGTACATTGATTTATTTAGTATGCATAAACAATATGTCTCACAATTTTTATTACCTTATTTACTATATAAATAGATTAATAAATAATATACATTTTTTATCAAAATACTCTTGAACAAAATAGTTAAGTTTATAAATTTATATAAATTTAATTTAAATTATGTGAACTTGAATCAGAAACACATATTCTAAACTCGTAAAATTTATACATCAAATAAATAAATGTACAAAGTAAGTCGTGTATAATTTTCTAAAAATGATAATAATAAATTAATAGTAATTATTCTAAATTATTATTATATTACAATGATCAATAGTCATTTATTTATTTTTATAATATATGAATAATATATTATTATTATTATTATTATTATTATTATTATTATTATTATTATTATTATTATTATTATTATTATTATTAAAATAAATAAATAATAATAATAATCTATTCAATGATAAAAATAAAAATATTACTATAGTCATAATAATAATTATACTAAATAATGAAATATTATATTATTATTTATTTGGTTATTTTATTATTTATTTAACTAAAATTCAAAAGGATGAATGTGAAAAGAAAATTTATAGAAGATTGCCACTAAAGTGACAATCTTGATTGCTACTAGTCCTATGAGTAATTTGAATTGTTATTTTATAAGTAATATGTATCATTTGTAATATAGATTGTTTGTAAAATTAAAATAAATAAATAAAAAAATATGATGAACCTAAATAATTTAATATAATATTATTAGGTAATGTGAAAAAAAGTATCTCTATTGAGATATTTCCTAAGGAATACCAATATGAGATGATAAAGGACAAAAAATAATAAGAGCGAAAGTTGGAGGGAATAAGAAAGAGAGAAGACAGAGAGTGGAAAAAGGTGAACTAAATAGATGAGAAAGAGGCAATAGAGAAAGAAAAGGGCTTTAAGGTTTTGAATATTTTTAGAATTTAGAGAAAGAGGAGGGATTTAAGGTAAAAGGATAGAGAGGAGAGAAAAAGTAGCACTGAAATAAACTTAGAATAAAATAAAATAATTTATTTACATAAACATCATCATTTTTTACATTACCCTGTTTTAATATCTTGTAATTTATTTCAACGTCTTAAAAACTACAGTAAGTTATTTACTAAAAATTACTTTACTGTAGTTACTTTTTTCAGCATAAAAATAAAATATATGATGTTTGGAAAATACTTTAGAATTCTATTATTAGGGTGCAAATGGTTAATGTACAACAACGTAAAAAGAGATGTGATGCTGCAATGATAACAAAGGACAAAGATAAAAAAAAATGAGATTTTATACTTGGTAGGAAGAGAGAAGATAATTAAAAAATAATATTGAAAAGATAGGATAATAAAAAAAGGTAAAGTACAATACAGTCATGCTCAAGTTGTTGCAATGGACAGTTGCACAATTACTGAGATGCTTCTACTAGATAATTTATTTAAAATGTTTTTAATAGGAAAAGTCATTATTTCATCTACTAAAAATAATTGTCAAACACTCGTTTATAAAAAAAAGTTCGTTATCGAAAAATATTACAACATATTAACCTAATACTTTAAATTTACAAGACATTCAAACATGTCTGAGTATGTAAAATAAAGTTTCATTGTATTTTCTTTCCAATCATTATAAGTTTTTAATAGATTTCACAAATATTAGAGCTTATTGGAAGTCATTTTAACTTTTGTTTTCTATATCTTAATTTTTGAAATTTATTTGCATTGAGAGAGAGAATGTGAGGAGACAAAACTTAAGGTGAAAACAACTTAGATGTCAACATGAGATGGAAATAAAAGAAGTAAGATAAGAAAAATATATTATAAGATAGACAGTGAATAACTATTTTTATTTGAAATAAAAACCATTTTAAAAATTGTTAGATATTTTTATTTAAATAACTATTCTCCAGAGAAAAATGTGTCAGGAACAAACTATAACTTCTTAGTTTATTTTTTTTAAATGAAAAGGAATTGAAAAAAAATATTATGTGTCTCTCAATGTTTTAATTTTTTTACAAAAAGTAACTTCTTTTTAATGAATATTATTGGTTATGTCAAACCTTTTTTTTTTGCCTCATTTAGTGTTTGTATATATATATATGTATGTATGCATTGCCGATATGTATTCAACAATAATTCTTTGAATAATCAGAATAATACATCATAATCAACACAATTCTGATAAAAGAAAATGACATCAACATTATAAATTAATAGATTTAACCACAATTTTACCCTATAATTAACAATAAAAGTTTACGAAGAACAAGTCATAGGAATTTCTTACAACGCAAAAAATAAAGTCAGAATTTAATAATTTAATAAATAATCTCAAATAACAATAATAATGCAACAATTTTATAAATTTCTAAATACCAAACTTTAAGAAATAATAAATTAATTTTGACCTTTTGAGTTAAATAATTAACCATATGGTTTTCTTGGGCCAAATCATGTGGACTTTTTTGACCAATTTATACACACTTAAAAGTTGTATTTCGTTCACAATCTAAAACCCAATTTATAGATGATATTCCAATGTAAATATATACTAAGGATTCTTGATTATCTTGAATATTCTCATTTTTAGAATATTCAAGAGTATCACCTTGGTCTTCATAATATCAAATAGTATCATATTGATCATCACATGAAGTCGCTTTCTTGACGTCATGTTCAAATATGACATGTTATTGAATTTGACACTTGCCAAATTCATATAATCTCCAAATTTGATGACTTCTAAATTCATGCCATATCTTATGATAATTTTTTAGATCATATCAGTCCTCTCCTCTTCAAAAAGGATTCATTCTAAACTTTGCACTAAGATAAAAATGAGAAAATTTGTGATATTAAAATGTTGAATTAATCTTGGTACTTACCTTGCAAAT
Organism: Pontederia paniculata; assembly: GCA_001647135.1. Lineage (NCBI taxonomy): Eukaryota > Viridiplantae > Streptophyta > Magnoliopsida > Commelinales > Pontederiaceae > Pontederia > Pontederia paniculata. The sequence goes on from LTAE01012724.1 coordinate 10,797, forward strand.
CCACTATATATGAGTTATCATTAATTTTCTATATGATTTGAAAATGATCATCTTCTCGTGGATACAAGTTTTATTTTCTTTCCTGAGGAAATCTCTCTTTTCTTAGATGAATGTGAATGAAATCTCCATATTGGCAAGTATCTTATTTATTCCTTTATTGACACAAGTAACAATTTGTGGATTCCTATGAAAAACATGCTCCCTAGTATCTTCAAGAATATTCTTAAATATTTTAGCCTCTTTTTGCAATATAAGTTCACAACTTCTTTCACCAGCAAACAGAGTAAAAGAGTTATGGAAACTTCAAATGAGTAAACTTAATAGAAGTATGCAAAGTCCTATTCTATGCACAATTAAAAAGAAGCATTCTTTCTAAAACTTCAATTTTTTTTCTTTATCACATCATACATTAAAGTTGCCAAAATGCAATTTACTACCTATGTTTGCTTATTGGTTTGTGGGCGGCGAGTGATAGAATATAGTGGTTTTGTACCCAACTTATCGTTCACCTTGAAAGTGGCTTGTTAAGAAAATTTGCATTTCTATCACTTATAATGGTTTTAGAAATTCAACTATATGCACGATCACTTTAAGGAATACATCTACAACAAAAGTAGATCAATTGTTTTACAACAAGGAGTAAAGTGTGCCATCCTGAAAAATTGATCGACGTCGACAAAAATAGAACCTTTGTCGTTCCTAGACCTAGCATGTAATATATCAGATTTTTTTAAAATAAACAAAAAAATAAAATAAAGGGGAGATAAGATAAGAAAAGATATAGTTGGTTAGGATTAGGAAAAGAGTTTGAATTGAAGTCAAATTGTTATTTTCTTATCAATTAAATATTCTTAATCCTATGTTGACTATTTTAAAAAAAATCCTAATCATATGAAGATTATCTTTTTAAAATTATAAATAAAGTTAAAATTTTGATTGCATTCAAACTCCATCTAGGGCTGCATTGCCTCTCCTATAAATAGGACCCAACCTCTCTCCTCTCATCCCATAATTTCTCTTTCTCCCTCTCCTCCCTCTCTTCCTCTCTCCCTTCTCTCTCCTCACAGGATTAGATCAACATGGAGTAGGAGATCAATGACAAAGAAGAAGATAGGTTGGCTACAGAGGACGGTATGTAATTGTGATCGTATTTAGGACTTTCATATGTAACATGGTATGATGGATTTTATACGATGTTTATGCCCTAGAAAGAATTTTCCCTATATAAGATGGATTGATTAGAAATAGATTAATATATGATGTATATGATGTAGATTTCAAGGCTAAAAATTGTAGAAAAAGTAGTATGATAGATCCCCATATAATAATATACCTATAGGAAAAATTTCGGATCTGTTCGGAGAAGAAATGGGGACGAAACGCGCCCAAAAATCCCCATCACGGCCGTGACGGCGGTAGTCGAGCGACGGCACGCTGGCAGATCACCCAGGAGTTTCATCACGGCCGTGACGAACATGTCATGGGCTGTGATATTGGCAGTCACGACCGTGACCATATTGTCACGGGCCGTGACGATGGAAAGTAACCTAGGTACGGCCGTGACGACTTCGTCATAGGTCGTGATGTGAACTCGTGAGGCGCGGGTCATGAAAATACCTCGCCCGTGACGCGGTGCACAAGCGGATAGTCTAATGTTTCACGTCAATCGAAGATTACGGACCGTGATGATTATCTCACACCCGTGAAGATGCTATGCCATGATGTGAAGATGTCATGGAGCGTGATGCAGATGCTAAGTTAACCGCGAGTCGCCCGGAGATCTAACGCCCGTAAATTCACCACTAAGGGAACTTCACGGGCTGTGACAGAAGGTTACAGGCCATGAAGGACAGGAACAACACGCAATTGTCGGTCGCGCCCGTGAACTGGGGTCATGGCCATGAAGGGAACATCACAGGCCGTGATGAAATGTCACGGGCCGTGATGCATGATATAAAGGGAAAGTCACGGTCGTGATATGAATATCACGGGCCGTGAAATTGACAGTCACGGGCGTGATATGTATTTCACGGCCCGTGATGCTTGATGAAAATTCTGATTTGACGAATGCGAAACCTAACCCTAAACAACCATATTGATTGGATTGATTGGTTGTATATGAATTGATGAGCGGTGTAGGTTTAGGTGTCTTTAAACGATAACATAGATCAAGATAGGATTTAAAAGTTGTAATGATTGTGCTTTTAAGCATGAAGAGGAGGACCCCAGCTATTGCGTCCCTTAAGGGACTGTTGTTATTGAGTTCCTTCGGGAACTATTGAATTCCTTCTTCAGGGAACTATTGCGTTCATTCGAGAACTATTGTATGGATGTGGAGATTTAGTCAGAGAGAGACCCCATGACCTTGCTAGTCATTATTGGTACCGGGGACAATCTGAATCTTCAATGCATTGATAAAGACTCACATTGATTGATAATGATTGCTTCATATAAGACAAGATAAATAGAGAATGATATATTGATGATGACTTGAGTATATTGAAAGAGAAGATATTGGCATAATCAGAGAAGGTGATTATTGCTACTCACGTCATCCATTGGATAATTATATTGAAATGAAAGGACATGGATAGTGAAAGGTAAAGTTAAAGGCCAAAGATAAAGGATGACTCTATTGAAATATTGTTAATTGTTAAAGCTTATTGT
>LTAE01012726.1:0-18472 GCA_001647135.1 Pontederia paniculata
GAAAATTATGGGATGAGAGGAGAGGGGTTGGGTCCTATTTATAGGGAGGGGAAAGAGAAATCACCCCTAGATAGAGTTTGAGTGTCATTAAAATTCTCAAAAGATGACTTTGTATATTATTATAATTTTATAAGATAACCTTCCATGTGATTAGGATTTCTTTAAAAATAGTCAACATAGGATTATGAATATTTAATTGATAATAAAATATAATAATTTGACTTCAATTCAAATTCTCTTTCTAATCCTAACCAACTATATTTTATCTTATCTTATCATATCTCCCCTTTACTTTATTTTTTTATTTATTTTAAAAATCTGAGATATTACATTAAATATCATGATATCCAAAACACTAATTAATACATCACTATTATTTATTATTAAGTCTAAAATGAATGCAACCTATTTGGCTTGCTCATAAGTTCAAATGGATGTCGACCATCTTCAAAATAGATGGACGTGGTTCATCTAACCAATCACATATTTAAATTGATGCGAGATACAAATAAGCACGGCCCAGTTTGGCTTGCCTACATACTTAGTGTGAATGAACTCAATTACAAATTTAAATGAACTCGTTCGTTTGACCCACTTGTTGATTTGGATGAGTGCAACCTACTTGCCTCACCCATTATTTCAAATTGGCATGAACCTCTTAGCCTGCTTGTATATATGGATGCTCGATCATTTGTCTCGCTCGTTGATTTGGATTAGCGCTGTAATATCCATGACTAAATACATATAAGATTTTATGTGTTCAGGTCATATTATATGATTAATACGATTTTATGATAATAGCATTAAGGTAAAAGCTTAAACCTTAATAGTTGAAGCATTGAAGGTGGCAAAATTTCGTTTAAAGTATGAAAATGTGATTTTTAAAAATATTAAAATTGAGAAAAATAAAGTTTCGATAATTGTACCTATATGTTCAAGTATTTTAAATGTGATTTTTAATAAATTTTAGGAGAAGATTTAGTTAAGCTAAATGAATGTGCAAAAATGAAAAATCTGTCGATTTTGTTCTTCGACCCAAAATTTAAATTTTAATTTCTTTGAAATTTATTTTTATAAATATTTTATTTGAATTCAAATGGGGGATAGTTTCTTATTTACATGTAATATCTTAAGTAAATGAATAAATAAAATAAATAAAAGAAAAGGCAATGAATAATTAAAATAAATAAAGAAAAAGACAAATCATTTACTTAAATGATATTACATGTAAATAATAATATTGACAAGGGTATAATGGTAATTTTACCAACCGACTTAAGGCAGTATTATACCTATATATATACCCCTAAAGCCACATTTTTACCACTTGTTCCTTATCCATATCCATCTAAACTTGAAATAAAAAAAAGAGTAGAAGAACAAAGAAAAGCTAAGGAAGTGAAATAGAACCAAGGTGATATCATTGAGGATTTCATGCAAGGTAAGTTGTTAGCTCCTCTCCTATGAATTATCCTTATGAAATTTGGTTCAAACTAGTTTGTCCATGATCTGTAATGAAACATATAGTTCTTGTCTTTGTGTTTTCATCATGGATTATTATCTCCATGGTGAAGAACATGTCCAAACTAAGAACAAAGTAGGAGTTGGTATTGAGACTGTTGTTGTACTACTCTTGAATTATTCAAAACTATGAAATTGAACTTCTTTTAAAATTTACCTTTCGGACCTTTAGAATTTTCTTAATCAAGATTTACACTTAGAATTATTTATCCAAACTTAAGGAATCATACTACCTGTTTCTTACTATGTATATGCAAATAGTAGTGTTGGGATATTTCAAATACTATGACTTTAGGTATGTTATTCAGTGATAATAATTCATATATGTTACTTTCTGGGATATCTAGGGTCTCATTAAAAGGTTTTGTATAGTGAGAGTCATCTCTTTTGATGCACAACACTTAGCTTGACCATCTACATAAATAAAATAATTTAGTGCTAGATTTCATATATTTTGAAACTAATTATGTGATTTATATGGAATAAAGCTATCAAGGTCTTGCTTATGGCAATATGATGATTGGATTTGTATTTTAAATTAAATGACACTTAATATGTTATGTTGGAAACTGGATCATATGCTATGCAATAAAGTGCATAGTATTGAAGTAACTATACTTTTGAATATATATAAAGTTAAATGATATTGTTTATATGAACATAACAAATAATGTAATAATTTTATTGCAATTATGTTATATGATTAATATGACAAGGTGATGCATTTGCATTACCCCTGCTGGGTTAGTATGGTTACCCCTATAGGTTGAAATACCTTATAGGGCTGATATGATAAATTCCCGGAAGGATAAATCAAGGTTATTTGGACCTAAGTGCCATACGAACCAAAGTGCTACATTGTAACTGATGGGAGCCACCACTTGAATTCATAGGGGTCACCTCTAGAATCCATCAACCACTACCCCAGCATGGTTGATATGATATCCCAAAAGGGATGATATCTCTGGTCAGTTGGTGATATGACATGTACATGCATCCATGATATTCATGTGCCTCCATGTGGCAAATGCAATACGATTATGTTATTATAATATTGTGAGCTTGATTATGCATATGATAAAGTACTGGTACTTATGTTACTTTATATTTCATGATATACTTAATATTATTTTATCCAAATTGAATATTAACACATAGGCTATGAGTTTTCAACTTATTGTACTATTGTTTGCTCATAATGTTGTTTCCAATATTTTTCAGATCAATAGACCAGAGTCGTAGCCGTGTTTGGTGATTCTCTTTAGAAATTGCAGTACTTTTGGTCAAGCTATAGATGAGGCTTAGGTCTCTTCTTTTGATCATTTTTGGAGATGCACGTCTCTCCTCATGATGTATAACTTTATATAAGGATGTTAAATGCTAAGAACAAATATTGTATAATGTGTAAGTATAAATTAAGATGAATTTGTTTTAAAATCAATATATATACTGCCTATGTTATGGTTACATTTATGATACTATCCATGTGAGATATCAAATGAGTTATAATACGCTTCCGCCATATTATATTTGATCGACCGTAATAGGTCGCGACTTATGGATCAAACCAAAGTTTGAACCAGGGTCATGACAAGCGCAACCTGCTTGTTCCACTTAATGCTTCAAATGGGATGGAACCTCTAGGGTCGCTTATATCTTTAGATGGTTGTGAGCTTGACATGCTCATAACAGCCACTTGAAGCTTGAGATGGGCATAGTCCAACTAACCCGTCCATAGATAAGTTTAACCATACCTAACTCATATGGCGTACCCGCACATTTAGATTGATGTGACNACATAAATAAAATAATTTAGTGCTAGATTTCATATATTTTGAAACTAATTATGTGATTTATATGGAATAAAGCTATCAAGGTCTTGCTTATGGCAATATGATGATTGGATTTGTATTTTAAATTAAATGACACTTAATATGTTATGTTGGAAACTGGATCATATGCTATGCAATAAAGTGCATAGTATTGAAGTAACTATACTTTTGAATATATATAAAGTTAAATGATATTGTTTATATGAACATAACAAATAATGTAATAATTTTATTGCAATTATGTTATATGATTAATATGACAAGGTGATGCATTTGCATTACCCCTGCTGGGTTAGTATGGTTACCCCTATAGGTTGAAATACCTTATAGGGCTGATATGATAAATTCCCGGAAGGATAAATCAAGGTTATTTGGACCTAAGTGCCATACGAACCAAAGTGCTACATTGTAACTGATGGGAGCCACCACTTGAATTCATAGGGGTCACCTCTAGAATCCATCAACCACTACCCCAGCATGGTTGATATGATATCCCAAAAGGGATGATATCTCTGGTCAGTTGGTGATATGACATGTACATGCATCCATGATATTCATGTGCCTCCATGTGGCAAATGCAATACGATTATGTTATTATAATATTGTGAGCTTGATTATGCATATGATAAAGTACTGGTACTTATGTTACTTTATATTTCATGATATACTTAATATTATTTTATCCAAATTGAATATTAACACATAGGCTATGAGTTTTCAACTTATTGTACTATTGTTTGCTCATAATGTTGTTTCCAATATTTTTCAGATCAATAGACCAGAGTCGTAGCCGTGTTTGGTGATTCTCTTTAGAAATTGCAGTACTTTTGGTCAAGCTATAGATGAGGCTTAGGTCTCTTCTTTTGATCATTTTTGGAGATGCACGTCTCTCCTCATGATGTATAACTTTATATAAGGATGTTAAATGCTAAGAACAAATATTGTATAATGTGTAAGTATAAATTAAGATGAATTTGTTTTAAAATCAATATATATACTGCCTATGTTATGGTTACATTTATGATACTATCCATGTGAGATATCAAATGAGTTATAATACGCTTCCGCCATATTATATTTGATCGACCGTAATAGGTCGCGACTTATGGATCAAACCAAAGTTTGAACCAGGGTCATGACAAGCGCAACCTGCTTGTTCCACTTAATGCTTCAAATGGGATGGAACCTCTAGGGTCGCTTATATCTTTAGATGGTTGTGAGCTTGACATGCTCATAACAGCCACTTGAAGCTTGAGATGGGCATAGTCCAACTAACCCGTCCATAGATAAGTTTAACCATACCTAACTCATATGGCGTACCCGCACATTTAGATTGATGTGACATGCATGTCCACAATATTCGAGTGTGCGCTACTCGTTTGGCAATGTCCAACATCCCCTCTCTAACTTTTTCTTTGTCGCGGTTGTAGTTGGTATATTCTTTTTGGTCGATAATCAAAGATCATAGATGAATCCAAGCTTTATAAAATTTTGATCGTTTATAATTGAAGTGAGATTGAAGTTTATTTGGTTAGGAATATATTTTCTGTTTGATTAAAATTCACAATATAAGGTAGTTAGCATTATGTTTATTCATTAAATCATACAAGATTAGGGGTGTTCACCGGGTCGGATCGACCCGATGAACCCGACGATCNGGTCGACCTCTCCATATCTTTGGTCGACCGTTTGTGCTTCGCTGCTGCTCATATGCTCTCCTCCTCTGATACTGGTCGACCGCTTATATTCTTAGGACGCCCACTGCACACATATGGTTTTTCATGATATATATTACATGTGCAGTGGTCGTCCATTCCTTTAGCTCAGGTCGACCACTGTACTGAATTTGAATATATCTTGTTACAGAAATCAGCTCAAACAAGTTCATCAGTACAGGCTGAGTTCACTTACAAATTTGTGATCATTAAAAATATTCTTGGGATCCTAGATTCAACATTCATTACGGCCCGTGATGGAGTTGGAGTGCTATTATTGCTGGTTATAATCAGGCTCACTGGGTGCGATATCGGGTCTCACGACCCGTGATAATATGTAACGGCCCGTGATGATAGAGAGAACTAGTGCTAAGGTGTAAAAAGGTGTTAAGGCAACCAGATGACGACCTAGACCTAAAGAAAAGTTTAAAAATTGAACTCTTAAATGTCAAGAAAAAGAAAAATATAAAGGATAGTATTAGGAATAGTTCTAATTTAAAGTCTTTAGCTTTACTTGGTTCGGTGTATCTGAGGTGTGTGAATGACGATGAAATCATAATGGTGTGCAGTAAGCAATAAGGAACAATCTCACCAGGAGTGTTTGATGTGATCATTGATGCTCGTCATGGTGAGTTTCAACAAACACGATGAGAACTTCCACCGATTGTTTCAATAGTTTTTTCCTTGTCTCTAATTGTTGGGCCGTTAAGTATAACATCATTCTCTTGACGACATTGTGGTTTGTGTTGTTGCTGCTGATCTTGTCTCAATAAGAGGCTCCTTGGTCGCCATTGCAATGCTATTGCTGGTTTAGACTTTAGTAACTCCTTGGCTTTGTTTGTTGACCTCTACGTTGAAGACTTTGGTGGATCATGAGTTGGTATTTTCTGGAGCACTAGTGGCAGAAATTTTGATGTCTGAATTTGAGGCAGTGAAGTTGGAGTAATAGGAGAATCCAAAGGAGAGCTCTTCCTTCTGGCTTTCTCATCTTCAATTGTATATTCACTTGTCTCTTTGACACGTCATTCGGTAGTCCATGTCCTCTTGGGAACTTTCCTTTTAGGCAATCATCTTCGTTGGTGTGAATAGTGGAATGAACATATAATGACTGGTGAGTCCTCCTCGATGTTATTCTCAGAATTAGCATTTTGAGAATTCAGTTGCGCAACCTGATTCTCTAATGCTTGTAGCCTTGCTTCTAGATCATCGAATTTGAGTTGACACTCGAGTTGTTGGATCACTTCATTATTTTCATTTCTGTTTTTTCAGTTCTCTCAGCTCTGACTCTAGATTTTTGATGAGTTGGTCTTTGATGTTAATCTTCTTTCATTAGTTGCAATAAACTGGCTAACCATCTCTTCACGATTGCTCTCAGGTGTTGTTGTTGTTTTGACAGCAATTAAATTTTTGTTCTGTTGTCTTAAGTTCGATGTCTGCCTCTCCAAATTGAAGATTTGATCCTACTCTATGGAGAGTTTCTTCAACATAGAATTCATCATATTTGTGATGAGAGCTAATGGTTCCATGAGAGGAATTTCTTCTTGATTTTGTTGAGGCTTTATAGATATCGCCTCTTTTTGAATTTTTTTTTGCATTTCAGCTTCTTTGCTCTCCTCAATTTACTGATTGGAATTTGCTTTCTTCTTCGCCATAGAGGGTAGACGATATTTTCTTGAAGACCAAGTTGTGTACATAAATTGATTCTTGAAAAGCTTACAAAACACTAGAGGAAAAGTGAAGGTAACATAAAATAAAATATCAAAGTAGCTTGAAATCATAATAGTAGTTAAAAATGATTCCACGACAACGGCGCCAAAAACTTAATGCAAAAAAATGCGAAACACGACAAAATCATATGCTAGCAAGTGTACTAGTCATTCAAGTAATAAAGTGTAAAGAGTAGAGTGCCGAACCCACGAGGAATTATATAACTACCTAATTAGATTTCTGGGCTAATAGGAGATAACATTGATTTCAGGATAGGTGTTTCAGAAAACTATATAATATATTAATATTAATAATAATAGTAATAATATAGGGATGATGACTAGGGCCTAAACAATATTAAACTCAAGATGAATACTCAGAACTTGCACAACAATCGAATATGAGATGAAAAGCAATTATCAAATCTTCATATGGTTAGGCAAACCTAAGTTATGAATTCCCTTAACGGGTAACTCAACTATCTTGTATCAAGCAATTCAGAAAACACCCCTTAACAGGTCTACTCTCAGGAAGATGACACAAGATGCAGTAAGTTATTTCCCTAGACTATTAAACCACCCTTAATGGGTTGACCTAACAGACCACAAACGAAAACGCCCTTAACAGGTCAGAATCGTAGGACACAAATTGCTTCAACTAGAAAGTCAATAATCAATTTTACAGAATTTATGAACTAACAGAGGATGTGTCAATAGTCAACTAATTAATTCAATCAAAACTGGAGAAAAGCAATGCACTCAGCAATCATGTTCATGAAGAGTCAATTCAATGAAAAGTATTGAATGATATATAAATTCTGGAGAGCAATAATGTCAAAGCATACTAAACAGAAATATTCAGAATAAACTATCTCAATTACAGAATTCGTCCCAACAAAGTATGGAACAAGAGATACTCCTCTAGATGTTTAGAAGACCCTGAACAACTCCTTAACGGATGATGATCTTGACTTCTTCTCAGCAGTCCTTCGGAATAATCTTTGTTCTCAGCTTCAAGGTGCAGGTTGACAGCTCTAGTTCTCTAGTTTCTTCTCTCTTCTATCTTCTTCTCATTCCCAGCCTCTAGCCTCTCGGTACAAGTGGAAGACGAGATCCTCTTATACGTAAGGTTTCCTTAGGGTTGGATGATCACGATGTGTGAACCCTTGGATTAAATTTTCTTCTCGGTCAATGGTGATGATGAGAGTCCAACAAAACTTATCCAAATCCCTAGGGATATGATAAGAGTCCAAATCTTTAAAGTCTTCAATCATATCCCAAACTTCTTGGCCGTCAAATCATCTCGAAATTGCAAATATATCAAACTTCGTACCTTCATCATGGTCTGTGATGGGATGTCACGACACATAAGTAAAGGTAGTTCGATTGTTCCTCATGTCATCACGGCCCGTTATAGGATGTCACGCCGGTAACTCGGGCACTAGGTAGTTCAGCATCTTGAATTCTTCTATCTTATGACCCATAAGTAATTATCACGGCCCATAATGCTTCTGGACTAGGCATTCCACCGCTTCTGTCAACGCCGTGATACCGAATGATGCTCCATGATATGATCTTTCACGGCCCGTAACATGGTGTAATGGCCCGTGATGTATCTAATTTGAAGTTGCAGCGCCTCGGCAAGTGATTGTGATATGTGCGTAACCATTGAGTTGCAAGTGCACTACTTTCGGCACAGGTCTAATGCCATCTTCACGGCTCGTTATGGACTTCTTGCTGCTAATTTACTTCGTCATGGCCCGTGATGGATTCAAAGTGCATTTCTTTTTGTTGAGACGTCCATTTACAATATTCAGGTCCTTCCATCCTTTTTCTCGCCTTTCCATGTGATTTTCTACAAAAGAACACCAAACAGGAGTAGATTCTAGACTTGAACAAATATAAACAAATAAAGATAGAAATGGATGCATGTTATATGAAAATGACTCCAAATCATGCCAATGCAAACCCTAAAATATGTTGTAAAATGCATGCATCAGTGATCTTGCTAATCCATGGGTTGTTCGTGCGGGGCCTCAGTGTCCGGTAGGGTCTCGGACCCAGTACTCTCAGGATTTCCTTCTGACCCCTTTGATTGCTGGGGTGTGACAGCAGGTTCCTCTTGTTATGGTGGGGGTACAGTCGGTGGTTCCTCTTGCAGGTGTTCATCGTCTGGTTGTGGGGGTGTGATGTCTGACTTTGGTGGAGGTATGTCCACTAATGGTACTTCTCACTCGCTAGTTTTGGTCTGTGTTGGTGTCTCTATTTCCTACACATCCTTCGCTGGAGATTGTTGTTCCTCTCAGTGGTTTCCGGTGTTTCCTCTTCTGATGTTGCTTTCTCTTCTTCTACAGGTACTTCTTCTTCTTCTGCAGGTGCTTCCTCTTCTGCTAAAGGTGCTTCCTCTTCGGTCACGGGTGGTATTTCAGCGTTTGCAGTCGTGGGCTGTTCTTCCTCGATCACAGCATCTAGTGTCACAGCATGGTTGTGTTTGCGTGGCTTCCTGATGAGGGGCTGCAAATAGGCTCTTCTTCCTCTTCATCATCCGATGGAGGTGGTGGTCGTTTCCTCGTCTTCTGCTTTGATGGTGCCGCCTTCGTCTTTGGTTTGACAGGGGCAACTTTCTTCGACTTTGATGGCAGAGTAGATTGTTTCTCTGGGGCCGTTGCTGGTGCTTCAATGGGTGTTTCGAAATTTTTTGCCTTGGTCGACTTTCTTGTTGCAAGCTTTGTTGAAGGCAAGGTATCGATCTCCTATTCGACTACGAGTTTCGGAACCTTGATTGTTCTCTTCGGGGGCGCTTTCTTCGGTTTCTTCTTTGGTGGTTGAGGAGCACTTGTCACTATGGGTTCCGAAGGTGGTTCATGTACAGGTTCTGGCACTGGAACTTCAGGAACAGCTGTGAGAGGTCAGTCCCTCTCCAGACTTAAGGGTTTTGCCATGGTCGACAATGTTCCCACGACTCTCTTGATCGGTAGCTTCTTCCTTGTCATCACCTGCTTGATAGTTGATGTGAGTGGCACAGGCGGTACAGATGGCATGGGGGTCACCTTCATCGGTTTGGACGCTGATGCACCGGTGGTTGCAGAGGACGAAGAAGGTTGCTGCTTTGTTGGAGATTTGACCATCGCTAATTTTGTTTGGGATATCACCGTCGCCACTTGCGGTTTCTCCATCTTCTCTCTTGCCATAGTAGGTGATGGTGGAATAGTGCGCAGAGGTTGAACTTCTAGGATGAGATGAGGAGTGGGTGCGAGTAGCGGCGTGCTGCGGCTTTGCACTTCGATTGCTGGTGATTCAAAAGTCGATGAGGGCTCGAAATCGATGTCGTAAGGGTCAGCGTGGTTCCTTTCGTCATGGTTTAATTTCCCTGACTAGACATTCCTTTCGGCTACGTCTCTTCTATTGTTTTGAGTGTGATAGTTTCTCTTTCAGGGGCTCCAGTTTCATAATGATATAACTTCATACGATGTCCATTAACCTTGAAAATATGCCATTGTTCTGAAGTTAACTCTACTGCACCATGATCAAATATTTTGGTGACAATGTATGGGCCAGTCCATCTCGACTTCAGTTTGTTCGAAAATAACGTAAGTCTTGAGTTGAAGAGGAGGACTCGTGATTCGACTTTGATTTGCTTGTTGAGGATGCGTTTGTCGTGCCAAGCTTTGCTTCTTTCCTTGTAAATTTTTGCATTATCATAAGCTTGCATTCTCAATTCTTCTAACTCAGCTAATTGTAGGTTTATGTTTTCCCCGGCCTCCTTTAAGTCGAGGTTTAGTTGTGATACAACCCAGTATGTTTTGTACTCCATTTCCACTGGTAAGTGACAGGATTTCCCATAAACCAACTTATAGGGTGTGGCACCAAATGTTGTATTATAGGCTGTTCTACCTTCCCATAATGCTTCATCTAGCTTAGACGGCCAATCTTTTCTTGATCTTGACACAATCTTCTCCAAAATTATCTTGATCTGATGGTTAGAAACTTCCTCTTGGCCTCTCATCTGAGGGTGATAGGCAGTTGCTACCCTATGATAGATCCCATACTTATGTAGCATGTTTTGAAATTACCTTTCTGCAAAGTGTTTGCCTTCGTCACTGATCACGGTTTTGGGTATACCAAATCGTGGGAAGATGACCTTCCCGAAAAGTTTCCTAACTGAGGAAGCATCACAATTTGTTGTCGGAATAGCTTCAATCCATTTTGAAACATAATCAACAGCTACAAGTATGTACCTAAATTTGCCGGATGTCAAGAACGGTCCCATATAGTCGATTCCCCAAACATCAAAGAGTTTGACTTCAAGGATTCATGTTTGTGGCATCTCATTCCTTCTCGAAATATTTTCTGTCCTCTGACATTGATCACAGCTTCGCACGAAGGAATTCACATCCTTGAAGATAGTAGGCCAATAATACACAGCTTGAAGTATTCTAGTAGTTGTTCTTCGCACTCCTCCGTGTCCTCCATAAGTAGAGTTGTGATAGTTTTCGCTAACTCTGGGAACTTCTGATTCTGGTACACACCTTCGAAATTGCCCATCTGAACATTTCTTGAAAGCATAGGATTGTCCCAGTAGAAGTGTTTGAGCTCATTAAACAATTTCTTCTTCCCTTGATAGGTCATCTCAGATGATATGAATCTCTTCCCAAATGCTTGATGGTGAGCTAAGAAGTTTTCTATATCGGCATACCATGGTTGCCTCGCGTTGATAATAGCGTAAAGTGTTTCGTCTGGGAGGTCTTCGTTATTTTGAAGAAATCTTTAATAAATCTTCAATAGAATACTGTATGACCAAGGAAGCTTCGGACTCCTTTGACATTAACAAGTGGCGGTAACTTCTCAATAACTTTGACTTTGGCTTTATCTACCTCTATGCCTCTATCTGAAATAATGTGTCCAAGGACTACCCCTTGTGTTACCATAAAGTGACACTTCTTCCAATTTAGAACCAGGTTCGTCTCTACACATCTCTGTAGGACCTTCTTTAGATTGTGTAGACAATTATCAAACGACGACCCATAAACTGAGAAATCGTCCATAAAGACTTCCATTATTTCTTCAATATAATTCAAGAAAATTGTCATCATGCACCTTTGGAAAGTTGCCGGTGCATTACATAGTCCAAATGGCATTCGCCGGTAGGCAAATGTTCCATATGAGCAAGTGACGTCATCTTCTCTTGATCTGCAGGGTGAATTGGAATTTGTAAAAATCTTGAATATCCATCCAAGTAACAGAAGTATCGGTGTTTGGTTATCCGCTCCGGCATTTGATCGATGAATGACAATGGAAAGTGATCTTTTCTGGTGGTCGTGTTCAATTTTATGTAATCCACACACATTCTTTACCCGGTTGTAATTCGGCTAGGAATAAGTTCTCCTTTCTCATTCTGTATCACAGTTGTGCCGCCCTTTTTAGGAACAACTTGAATAGGGCTGATCCAATTACTATATGATATAGGGTATATTAATCCGGAATCAAGAAGCTTCAGAACTTCTTTCTTCATGACTTCCCTAAAATTTGGGTTGAGTCTCCTCTGCGCTTCGATCGCTGGCTTGTAATTTTCTTCTAGTGGTATCTTGTGCATGCCGAGGGAAGGACTTATACCCTTGATGTCATCAATAGAATATTTGATTGCCTTCTTGTGAGCTTTGACTAATTCTTGGAGCTTGGTGAGTTGATCTTCGGGCAAAGCTGAACTGACAATGATGGGATAGGTAGAGTATGGTCCCAAGAATTCATACTTTAGTATCCCGGAAAGAGGCTTCAGTTCAAGCTTAGGCGCTGACTTGATCTGAGGTGTCTCAGTGTTGGTCTCTGATAATATGCTCGATTGAATGAACAGGGGTGTGATAATATATTCCAAGTGTTGTGATTGATTTCCTTCACAGCTTGTTTTTGAACTTTTCAAGTCTCACAGTGTCGGTTGATTGTCCAGAGCCGCTAGTTGTTCACGGCTATCACTGAACGCTCGAAGGTTTGTTCATGCTTCTGTAGAAGTGCAACTGATGATACTTCCTGGATGACTTCTTCAATGAGATCGTAGTCTTCATAGAATAAATCTTTAGCAGGACTCTTCATCGTCTGAGATAGGTTAAACTCGATGGTGTCATCTCCAATTCTGAATGTCAAGGTTCCATCCTTTACATCAATGATTGCACGGGAAATAGCTAGAGATGGTATGCCCAAGATGAGAGGAGTATTGGGATCTTCTTCCATATCCAGCACCACAAAGTCGACTGGTATGAAAACTTCCCAACTTCGATTGGTACATCTTCCAAAATGCCTACAGGGTGCCTGATGGATCTGTCGGCTAGTTGAAGGATCATATTGGTAGGTTTGGGTTCTCCAGCATCCAATTTACTGCACATTGAGAAGGGCATTACACTAACGCTGGCTCCAAGGTCGCAAAGTGCTCTTTTCACATAGAGGTGTCCAATCTCACATAGTATAGAAAAACTGTCGGGATCCTTTTGCTTGGGTGGTAATTTATTCTGAATCACAGCGCTGACATTCTTTGTTAAGGACATTGTTTCCTCATCATCTATCCTTCTTTTCTTCATTAAAATATCCTTCAGAATTTAGCGTAAGACGGAATTTGCTGAATAGCTTCATGAAAGGAATATTCACGTGTAATTTTTTTTATAGCTCTACGAACTTGTTGAATTGCTGTTGTTCATGGGCTTTCAACATCTTCTACGGGAATGACAGAACTTTATGTAGTGGAGGTCGGTAGATGGCTGGTGCTGGCTTCTCAACTGGCTTGCTAGACCTTCAATTGTATGAGGTTTCTTGACTTCAACTGGTTTGGAACTCTGCTCTTCATATTCAAGAGGGTTGTTATGTCCAGGGGTGTGATGTGTTGGTTGTGTGAGGTTGACATTGTTTAGGTGTGATAGCCTTAGTTGGCTCCCGGTCTGACAAGTTCTTCCCACTTCTCAAAATCACGACCTGGACTTGCTCTTTGGGATTGGGTTCTGGTTGTCGTTGTAAGGAGTGGGGTCATGATGAAGCATTACTGGCTTGTAAATCTATCTGATTTTCCAAAGGTTTGTTGTGAGTGGCAAGTCGCTTAAGCTCAGTACTCAATCTGTTCTTGTTAATTGCTTCATCAGTTTGTGATCAGATATTCTAGATTGGTTTAGATGGTTCAGGTAATGTGAGGGGTTGTTGTTGAGGCGGTAATGTTTGTGGTTGTTATTGTTGTGGTCTAGGCATAATTTGGGGTTGCCAAGTAGGGTTGTGATTTTGAGGATTATGACTTGGTGATTTAGGATTATGGTTTGGGCATTTTGGTAGTGGTTGTTTCTATAGGAGAAGTATGGATGGTTTCTATTTGCAGGGTTGTACTTCTCAAAGGGAGGTCTTGGTGCGAAGTTGCCAAAGGCATTTATCTAGTCACACTGCGGATTTTGTTGTTCAACATATTACAAGTCTCTTTTGTATGGCCGTAATATCCAAAGATGTCATGCTGCTGCTCTGGAGTTTGTACCATATTAACTTGAGATGAGAAGATCAACTTATCTAAGGCTTTCTATTTAGCTTCTTCCACTTCCGATGATAGGACTTCACTCTCTTTTGGGGATTTCTTTCATATGGGTTTCCTTGACCTTTCGTGTCTTAAGTAATGGTGGTTATTTGCTAGCTTCTCGATTATGTCATATGCTTCATTTATGTCAGTCGTAGCAACGACACCTCCCGCGGCATTATCGAGTGCAATGGAGGTCTGATAATTCAAACCATAGTGAAAATGGTTCAAAAGCTGCCATCTCTCGTAGCCATGGTGCGGGCATGAGGCGACTAGGTTCTGAAATCTATGCCAGGCCTCGTGCAGGTTCTCCATATCCAGTTGACTGAAATGGTAGATTTCATCTCGGATGTGGGATGTCTTGCTGGGAGGAAAGAACTCGGCTATAAAATGTTGTACTAATACATCCCACCAAAGTTTGGCTTTCCCTCTTAATGAAAATGGGAACAGCTTCATATATATTGCATTTACAGGGATATTATTGTACTGGATGGTCCCGCATATTTCTTTGAAGTTGTCTAAATGTTGAGCAGGATCTTTGATGGCTCCTCCACCAAATTGGTCTTGTTGAATCATGGTGATGAGAGCTGGTTAAAGTTGGAAGTTTACATTAGCCATCGGTGGATCCTTGGGGCTCCTGCTCTATTGGCAACAAGCGAGTAGGTATCCTTCAAGCATCGGGACCTTGTGCAGCGACTTCTCTCTCCATATTGTTTTGGTTCGCGATTTGTGACTCTGAAGTTCTTGGAGTGTCGGTACTAATGGGAATGATGAAGTTCTCAAGCACAGGTGCGTTGGGTATGTATTCTAGTTGTGGTATGACTCGGTGTGAGGTTTAGAATCCAAATTTGCTATCTCAAATGGTTCAGAAATTGTTAGTCCGGCAAAGTTTAACTGCAGATCTGTGACTAATCTTTCTCTGTTCTGATTCAGTCTATGTTGCCTTCTTCTTTTTCTGAATTCTCGCTGAGGTTTAGAAAAATAATCTACTTCAGCAGATCGGAACCTTGGCATATTATGCACCTAAGGATCAGGAAAAACAAACAAAGGAAAAAAGAAAACTAGGGGTGAAGTGGTTAGGAAATAAAAAGATAATATTCGCAAATAGAAAAATAACAATTGATGATATAAACAATGATATGGCAATATACATTGTCGAATGAAATTTTTTTAAAAATTGGCTATTGCCTCCCCGGCAACGGCGCCAAAAACTTGATGTATGTGTGTCTAGTGTGATATTTAGAATTGGGTTAGCATAGCCTAAGAGTAGGGATATGACAGCGTAAATGCAAGACTATGAATCTCAATAGACGGGGTCAGGTTTTAAAAAGTCCTAGACAACATAATATATTCTGCAAGTATACAAAACATCATGTGCAGTACGTAGGGTATTGAATCCATAGGGAGGCGAAAGCAATATTCGGGAAATAACATCCGATCTAAACACAAGCCAAAAATAGCAATATCAATGGCATAAATGTAACAGCGATCTAGACTACAAAACAAAATTACAAATTATCTAATATTTAGGGGTTTTTAATATGATTACAGAAATAAGATAAGATAACTATAAATCACGACTACACAGATAAGATAACAATAGAGGTGTGAAGGAACTCTAGAGCTAGCAGACTTCGGAGATGTCGGATTGGATCAACATTCATACATGAGGTTTAAAACCTAAATCTGGTTTTGGTGAAGAGAGGAATCATGGATTCCTTTTCAAGAGATCTAAATCACTTTCCCCCTGCAATCAAGAGGTCAACATTGTGAAGAAGTCTCGAAACCTATCTAGGATAGTCGAATGGTTGCTACCGAACTAAGGATATTTCGACATACAATTCATGCATCACAGGGTTGTAGTCCCAGTAATTGGCCATACAACTGTGTGTAGGTGAATGGGATGGTCAGTCCTCCAACGCCTTAAACACTAAGGTTAGTAAGAGAGATTCCTTGCGGTTGCACCGGTACATAAATACTACAACCTCTTGCCTTCACAAACGCCTCTGATCAAGGATGTATCGTCCGATGAAGAATAGCAATATCAAGAATGAAGATCGATTCAATGGTCAATCACATCCAATCTCTAGAAAACAAAAACTCTTCACTACAATCAATCCATTGATGAAATTGAAAGTTGAGTTCATAAAGTACGAAAACCAGAAATAGTTCGAGCAAGTTTAGAAACCGAAATAGAAATCCAAATCTGTCATTTTCTACTGCTAACTCTAGAATATCCTATTAGTTACAAAATATGTTCATCAAATAACAAAGAGAATAATGTTCAAAGGTTCTCATTGTTCTTCCTGTTGTCGATCCAAAGGAAAAGCATCAGATATCGTCTGATGTTGTTCCGATATGGTAAGTTATCTCCTTCCGGCGATGGTGAAGTATGAAATGGCTGGTGAGCACTATGCGGATAGGTGTTGGAGGGATGCGTGGAGATGATTCGGAGATGTCTTTCCCTGCCTTTTATATTGATGGCCTCCATGTGATAGTTGTCCTTCTATCCAACCTTGAATTATTCCCTTCTGATTCGTTTGTTATGTACTGACAATCATGATTTGGCATATTCCTTTTTATCTTTGGCATCTTCTGTCATCAGACGATTTCCTCGTGCAAGGTTGTGATCCAGTATCCAGCAGGGGTGTGAAGTCTCGTTTCCTGTAGTTCCTGAAATAGAAGGTCAGAGCATCATGAAAATGTCCTAAATATATAGAATGATAGGGTTAGGCTCATAAAGGTGCATGCTTGATAAAGATTGAAACTTTAGCAACAAATGGGATTCTAGCTTCACAAAAAGATGCAGAAACAATATGAATCAACACTTAAGGGACCTAAAAATATGCACTTGATGCGATGCATCAAGTGACCTAAGGCCAACTGGTCTAAGATCCTGATGCGAGCATAAATATACATGTTGCACGCATCTATTTCATATCATTTTTAGGCATTTAGTATAGGTTTGTTTATCATTTTAGTATTTGATTCATTATATTTTGTCTATGAGTCAGAAACTATCCAAATGTTCTCTGTTTTGTAATTTTCAGGTAAAAGAGTCTCAGACTGCAAAGAATTCGAATAAAACAGCAATTAGCCGAGGAGTAAAAGAAATCAATGCCAACACGGGCCGCGTTCGTTTAAAACGGGTCGTGTCAGACTCTCCAATCATCAGATGCACTTCTTGTTCTCAACTCGGACCGTATTCATCAAAATGGGCCGTTTCGGTTGCCACGTCAGCTCATCGCCACGATAGTGTTCCACGTCAAAATGGTTGGTTCAGCCACTCAGAAGATGACACGTGTCAGCGATGATGTCAACACCGTCCGCGTTCACAATCAACTGGGAATCAGAATCCACGTCAGCAAACTCGGGCCGTTTTGTTCTAAAACGGGCCGTGTTCTCACCTAACAAAGGCGGTTCGACAGAATGCACGATTCCTGATGATTACTTAACTACCAAGACATGCAGATTCAATCTTAACCATCCGATTTTGGGCCCTAACCTAAACTTTTCCCTATAAATAAGACCCCTTGTAACCCTAGAGGGGGATCCCTGCTTTTGGAGTTTGAAGTCTCTACCTAAAGCTCTGGTGTGGAGGGGAGGAGACCGAAGACGACGAAGTCCTGACGAATTTCTGGATTATCTGTTAGTAGTTTTTCTTTTCTTATTTAGTTTATTGGTTAGGGAAGAATCTGTAAACTCTGTTAGTCTTTTGGATTATTTTATGTTGAACGATTAGACGATCTTGAATCTGAATATTTTATTATGTTTAATGAGTAGTTAATTGACATTAATCGTGAGATATTGTTAGTATTTGATGCAAAAAATGCTGAACATGCAAATTCAAATGCTAGCAAGTGCACTAGTAGAACAAGTAATAAAGTGAAAGAGTAGAGTGTCGAACCCACGAGGACTAATGTAACCTAGCCTTGTCTAATCCCGAAAGTAATAAATAAAAGATTTAATTTCAGTTTTTATTCAGAGATAAAAAGATAAGATAAAATTTCAGAGAAGATGTCAGATAAGATCAAATCAAATTGGAAGATTTAGGACTCTATCACCACAAATCAGATTGAATTAGAGTTGCTTCAAAAGATGGACTAAGTTCTGCCTAAATTGTGATCCTCAAAACAGAAGCAATCACCTACCCTAGACTCAGAT
>LTAE01012727.1:0-13459 GCA_001647135.1 Pontederia paniculata
ACTGAGGATGATGGCAATGGACGTCCAAAGGACTCAGGGTGGAGACAGTGGACGACTAGAAGATTGCCAAAGTTGGAGTGGTCATCCAAAGGGCTCCAGGTTGAAATAGCGGACGACCAGAAGATTGCCAATGTTGGAGTGGTTGTCCAAAGGCTCCGAGGTTGAAGTGTGGACGACCAGAAGATTGCCAAGGCTGGAGTGGTCGTCCAAAAGCTCTAAGTATAGAAACAGTGGATGACCAGAATAGAAGGCAGACAGGAGAGTGGTCGACCGAAAAGGTTGAGTGCGGGCGACCAGTGGATCATCCGAGTGCTTGGAGGCGGTGAAAATAGAAAAGGTTTTTTAAGAGGGATGAACAAAGCCGTCGTGAGAGAAGAAGGACATCAAAAAAATAAAAAAATGGAGATCTGACCTAATAATTATTTTACAATGTTTTCTATCTAATACGTCATTTTTTTATCGGATAAAAATTATTACCAAACACCCTTTTGTAAAAAAAATCGTAGACGAAAAATAATACAACGTATTAGATAAATACTTTAAAATTATTGTACATCCAAATAGGGCCTCAGAGAAAACAACTACTTCCCCAGCATTCTTGTCCATGATGTGCGAGAAGACGGGGAAAGGAGATAGGATGAGAATCTTTATTCTCGCACGTTGGCTTATTTATTTTCCGTTATTTATTTATTTATTCATCTTAGTTCCTGCTAAGTGGTAAGAATGATCATGTGTCTTAGGAAATTTTACAAATGTTGTCATTTAATCCTTTCAGATTTTTTATTTGGGTTGGGCTGTCATCATGTTCATATCGAAATTTTAATTGTTTAAACTGAGATCCCAATAAGAAGAGAAATCCTACAATTGGAGAAAATTAATTTTTAATATAAATCAAAATTTAAATTAAAGCCTCTTGACTATTAAATTAGATGTGCTATCAATCATCCTAAAAGATTAAGTTATTTTTATATTTATATTTAACATTTATTGATCACTTTAGGTGTTGTAACATGGTTGTTTCATGTGGCCTGGCTTGTCTCTCTTTGGGTCATTGTACTAGGGCTTTCCAGATATTATTACCCATTCGATAACTCTTCTTTATTTGTTGCGAGAGGGTTGTCTCATGTGGCTCGGCTCTTCTCTCTTTGGATCATTTGATTCGGGCATCAAGATATTATTATCTTTTATATAACTCTTCTCTTTTGTAAGTTAATCAAAGGCCAATAAATTATTTCTTTAGATAGAAAAAATATGTTATGTGTATATTAAAATCTATTATATAGATGACTCATTTTCATTATATAAACAAAAGTTTATGGGTCTTGCCCCTAGAAGCACACTCTACCACTTGACAGA
This sequence comes from Pontederia paniculata, assembly GCA_001647135.1. NCBI lineage: Eukaryota > Viridiplantae > Streptophyta > Magnoliopsida > Commelinales > Pontederiaceae > Pontederia > Pontederia paniculata. The sequence continues at coordinate 1,357 of LTAE01012727.1, forward strand.
ACTCCCTCCTGGAGATGCTACGATGGTCTATATTTTGACTTTAAGATTGACTATTTGACCAGTCAATAAAATATTGAAAAAGTTAAAACTTTAAGAACTTTTTTCATAAAATAAAATATGCAAAAATCATAAAACTTCAGTGGGGTCTCAACTAATACAACTCAAAACCCAACACGTAAGGCACAATAGATAATGCATTTCATGATAAAATAAAGAAGAGAAATAAAATAAGACAATGTCATAAGTTATAGTAAAAATCAATTATTCATTGATCATCAATCAACTTATCGTAAATGTGATACTTTTCTTTCCTCAATCATTCTTTCTTTGCATTATCTTTCTTACATTTCATCATTCATCATCATTAATAATCTTTACTTTCTTTGCATGAGAAGTAAGCTATGACAGTATCATCAAATTAGATAGACAAATATCAATTAATTCTCAACCATTCATCATTTTTCATTCATCAATCAACACTTTCCTTCATCATCTTGGCTTGCTTTCCAAACTTCCAATGCCTGGCGACCTCGCTATTTCTTTAGTAAATATGGTTGACTCTTAACTTGTCCACATATTAGTCCTTAACCTAATAGAGAAAACTAATCATCAACCATTATTTAGGACAAATAGGAACAACCAGTATCAGTCAGTACATTCAAGAATGAACAAAGGTCATTTTGGATACCATTTCTTATCATCAATCCGGGCCATGTCAGAATAAGACACGAACCATGTCCAATCAGTATTTAATATTGTTTATTTGACACGAAAAGTGTATGTGGGTCGCATTCGATCTCCTACACGGTCGTGTCCTCATCAATATTCCTTTTTTCATTAAACTTAATCTGACATGGTTCAGCGCGTTAGGGCAATGAGGACTGCATTCAATTCCAACTCGGGCTATTTTCCACGATAGGATTTTTCCTTTCTTCATCTTTGACCGTCATGATACATGTCCAAAATGTGGCATGTGTTCAATATGTCAATCAATTTCTTTAATTAATTAAGGGTTATTTCCTCTAACACCTCCTGTACTATAATTTTTTTCGCGAATAACCCCAAACTATAATTTTACCTAGTCCCTAAACTAGTTTTGCTTTGACATTTTAGTCCTCTGTCATTTTTTTTGTTAAAGTTCATTTTTTAGATATGTAAAATGAAACTTGTACCCTTACGTAAAAGTTTAAAATATTTTTTTTATTATTTATTAGTTTAGAACACTTATACCATTTTGCTAATCCTTTTTTAGATTAACAAAATAATTAATAAAAGATAAAAAATGTTTTAAAATTTAACATAAGGGTACAAATGTCATTTAACAAAGATAAAAATTTAACTTTAATAGAAAAATAACAAAATCAAACGTTAGGACTAAAATGTCAAAGCGGAAATAGTTTAGGGACTAAAATTGGTAAAATGACAGTTTGGGGTTATTCGTGGAAAAAAGTTAATTAATGTGCTTCGCGTTTAGAGCATGCGAGCCGTGTCCAGTATTTATGAAATCGTGTTCTAGGATTGGCGGCGCTAGGGTTTTGTTCTGATAGATATGGGTCGTACCTGAGGAGGACTCGGTCCATCTCTTGCCAACGATGCGACACGTTAAGGTTTGTGCCGACGGATGCGAACCGTGTCCGAGGTGGACATGGGTTATGTTCCATTGTCCACGCCGAGATTTCATTAATTTTCAATGGAATAAATTCTAGTCTACGGTGCATGAAATAGCACATAATTATGGTAAAAAATGCTAAGGTCTAGGAGACTAAATAAATATAAATAACATAATAAGTAAGGCCATAAATAATTCATCTAGTATAAAACCTAGCATGCAATTTATCTATCATGAAAAGTCTATCTAGAGGAATCTGACTATGTACATATCTATCTTTGTGAGGTTGTTCTTTCTTTTCTTTCTAATGGTCCTCATTTTCTCCTCCTTTAATATTCTTTATTCGACACAAAAAGCATTTGTATGTCGTGTTTGATCTCTGACACAGGTCGTGTCCTCATCTATATTTTTTCTTTCATTAAATTTAATTCGACATGGCTTAGCGCGTTAGAGCAACACAAACCATGTCCAATTCCAACCAGTCCATTTTCCATGACAGGGTTTTTCTTTTTTTTTCATCTTCGATCAACACAATCCATGACTAAACTCAAGGTGGATGGTGTTTTATATGTCCATTAATTTCTTTATTTAATTAATCAAGGACGTACACTCCGTGTCTGTGGCATGCGGGTCATGTTCAGTATTCCTGAAGCCATGTTCCATGGTTGGCGGCGCTAGGGTTTTGTTCAGATAAATGTGGGTCATGTTCAAAGAGGACTCTATCCATGCCAGCTAAGGTCTAGGAAGAAGAAGAAGAAGAAGAAGAAGAAGAAGAAGAAGAAGAAGAGAGAGAGAGAGAGAGAGAGAGAGAGAGAGAGAGANGGTGCTCCCTACTTAAGTAGGGAGCACCATGCTACATACGGTTTTAACCGTAGGATCTTTGATCTATGGTGACTTGATTTAGGAGAGAGAAAAAAAGTAGGAGAGAGAAAATTTAATCTCCACTGTAGATCTAACATCCTACGGTTGATGATTTAGGTAACATGGTGCTCCCTATTTAACTAGGGAGGACCTACATAGATAGATAGATAGATAGATAGAGAGAGCTTAAGGGCTAGGGCTTCAGGGAAAAGAATGATGGTTTCTCTCCTCTAAGTATATTTATAAGGATGGTTATGTGGCTTCGCAAAATTTTAATCCAACTCAAACTCTATTCATTAATTTAATTCTAAAATTAATCTTATAAAATATTATTGTCTATTTAAAATTCATATAAAATAAATTTGTTTACACTGGTGCACACAACATGGCCTACCCGTGTTGGACCTTAGACGTGGAGTCAAAACATTTTGACGCAACATGGCTCGTGTTCAATTTGAACACAACTCATGTTGGGCTTATCGCACGAGACGGGTGTTACATGTCTAATATAGGAAAATAGATAAATAAATAGTGTTATTACTTCCAAATTACTGAAGAAATAAAATACTTAATATTCAAAAGATATATATATATATATATATATATATATATATATATATATTATATGAAGAGAAGGGCTGATCACCAAAGTTATACTTCTTTTGTTTTAGAAAATTAATTATGGTTTATAAAGACTTTAGAACTTGAATTTATTTTGTCACTCCTCCCATAATCTGCAAACCCTGTGAGGTTCGTACTAAGCAAAACATATTTTTCTTTTGTTAAACAATTTATAGACCGTACAATATCTCTACTATTGCTAGTTTTTTTTTTTTCAAAATTTTGCATGATAGTGCATAGCCCACAATTGCATGAAATGTACCATAAAATGATCTTAAGCCCCCCAATTTTGGAGCCCCAAAGGACCCATTTACTTTTAACTGGTCATTAGCTCATTAAGCCCAAGAACCCCACTTAAGTGAATAAAGTCCTAGGTATAAAAGGCTAAACCAGTCACTCATCTTCCATCTCTCTCTCTCTCTCTCTCTCTCTCTCTCTCTCTCTCTTCACCATAGGAGTTCAAGGTTCATCAAGGGAGGAACAAGAAGGTTTAGGGCAAGAGGAGCTTGGGGACACTTCAAGTTGGGAGGGAAGAAAAGGAAAGCATCAAGGAGAAGAAGAGTTCGGAGGAATTAGGCCAAGGTGCATGAATGATGTGTGTTCATGTTTCCGTATGTTTCTTTCCTTCCCAAATTATGATGCTATGAATTATATGATGATTATTGTGACTATGTTATGTTCTTATAATGTTCAATTGAGCAATGATATCAAACCAAAATGATGTCAATGAGATGAACTATGAACCCTATATGGTGTGTAGTAACCCATATGATAATCTAGGTCAAATACACTCAAATGTGATGTTTTTCATGTGTTAATTATGCATGCTATGAACCTCAAAACCCTAGAAATTATCTTAGGTATGAACTTCCTTTGTTAAATTGGATTATATGGGTAGAAGTAAACAAGTTCTATATGGAATCAAATGAAAATAGGGAGGAATATCATCCCTAGTTTCTCACTACAGGTCAGCTTGAGCTCTCTAAGGCAGCCCATCGTGAGAGGTTTTAAAGCCATAGCGGGTCATTTTGAGTTGCAGCGACTCATATGTGTCTGTATGAATTAATTTGCACGTCCACAAAGTCTTACTATGGTTGAATTATAGTTTGGCTGATTATAGTCTAATTGTAGTAGGGTATCCCCAGGCCGTAGCGAACTATTTTGTAGCCATAGCGCACAATCTAGACCGTAGTAAATTTTTTTTTTTACCATAGAGGTTGACTACGGTATAGTCATAGTGGAATGTGTCTCACTATGATTTTACCATAGTGAGGATGCTATACCATAGCGAATCAGGAATGGACCGTAGCTCATTCGTTCCGACCGTGGTGCACCCATTTTGCCCGTAGCGCATGTTAATTCCATTTATACTTATGTTGATTCATTTAATCTCGACCACATGTGTTGTCTATTTCAACCTTTTTAATTATTGTTCATCAAATATGTGCTATGCTTCATGCTTTTAGTGTAGAAACCTTACTTGATGATTTCAATCACCTCGACCTCGAAATTCATGCAAAATCATAATTAGCTTAAAACTTGCAAGAATTGTTGTTACGTTTGATATAATGAAAAGAAGATGAGAAGATGAAGCTTGGAGAAACTTAGTCTTGGCGCATTAACGATGGGTGAAGATGTCTTTAGCACTTCTCGAGAAGTTGTCTTTCACTAGCAATAGTGTTTGAACTTCCTATGTATGCCCTCCAAAGGGATGGTCAACTTAGCTAGTCATGTTTATGTGTTAATGTTGTCCAAGGCTCCTCAAAGTAAAGATAAAAATTCATCATATGATTATGTTAATGATGTGAATCAAAGAGAACTTAAATTGATCATATGACTAAAATGTAATGATGTAAAAATGTAATGACGATGAAAATGAACAAAAGATGCCTAGTTGCATATATGTTTCATGTATGCCATGTTTATGTTATGCAATTGATTCATGCCTATGTTTATCTTGAATTGATCTATGTTTTATAATTATGTTAATATCCATGATGATTATCATATGATGTGTATGTTGTAGGATGTAAGTCAATCTTTATATACTCTAATCGAACGATTTTTCACCTCCCTTACTTCTGGATCCGTGCAGGTGATGATGAGTGGCGGGCTTGACGGTGGTGTGCTCATGGTGGCTTTTATCTTGCACATGGTTGTATCTAGGTCTTTTATGCCTTTAGGCCATTAGTTGTCGTGTCTCATGAACTTATGGTTTCATTACTTTATGAGTCAAATGTGCCTAAGACTAAGTATGTTATGAGTCTTTATATGATGACCTTAGATGTGTGGCAAGATGTTAGATGCTATTTGATTTTAGATTTTCGCCGCCATGTGTTATAATATTATATGTTTTATTATGATATATTTTCGCTTCAATTTTTTATGTCAATTATATTATTATGGACTTGCTTAGCGTTGCCAATGCTATCAATTGAGTAAACTCTTCATAAAACTTTTGTTTGATAAACTAAATGAGGTATATATATATATATATATATATATATATATATATATATACTTGAGGTTGTTGATTATAATATAATTAATAGTATATATTAATTAAAATTATTTATACTTTTGTTTCCCATGCATTGTAGTATACTTATTATATATAAACGTGAATATAGTTATTTCTTAGTAATCCATTTCAGTTTCGCCATTTCATTTTGTATATACAGTTCCTTGATATGCGACATTTTGATGAAATTAATATTTGTGATGCTTTGTCGCATGTAAAGGAATCACACGATAACCACAATTTATGGTGGAATCTCTCTCACGTTCAGACTCCCTCCTCCCTCCATCCCTCAAATCTTTTATTGAAAATGTAAATATACATGCAAGAATCTTCCAAATATTATCCCCATCTTTCTTAGATCCCCCTCAAGAAAAACACCCTCTCTCTTTCCAACCAACCAAAGCAAATCTAATCAAACAAGTAAAAGCTATAAAGAAGAACAAGATTCTTGTATAGCTTTTTATTAATGTCTGAGTACAGAATCATCCATGTGGATGGGAACTGAGACTCCAAACAGAGAGAGAGAGAGAGAGAGAGAGAGAGAGAGAGAGCAACCATGTGATGAATGCATGGAATCCCACATCTGACTTTGACCGTGTATTACCCTCAAGTCCTTCCCATCTTCGATGTAGGTCATCAGGCTGCCAAGCTAGAACATTTTAAGTAGTCTGATTCAAGTTTAATAAACAAGAATATGAAGCTACAAAATAAATGTTACCCGGTTCTAATAAAATGAAATGGTGACAGTACTTTAACGGTGTTACCTTAAAAGAGATGGTTTTTTCTGAATATGAAGCCACTTGTATTAATAAATTTACCTTCTAATAAATTTTACCTTTGTCATTTTTAGTTATGAATATTTTTTCTCTTGTCCAATAAAATGAAGTGACAATAATATATATTTTTTAAAGTGCAATAGTGTTATCTTAAAAGATGAAATGATAATCAAATTGGCGGGAAAAATGCCCTAAAAGAACATGTGCTAATAACTTTAATAGACTACCTTAATCAGGATTTACTTTGTAATCTCAAAAATTGATAGATTTAAAAAAAAATGAAATTGTGTTTTATAATACCAAGCCGCACATATTATTAAATGCAGATGCAGCAGCCCATCGACAATAACTAACCATTAAGTCTTCAAAAGATATACTAGTCAATTATCTAAGTTGTGAACAAGTCTCAAAGGTGTCACTTTCTTCTCTCATTGGCTCCAATTGTTTATGGCATCCAAAGAGAGAACCACCACTGCATTGAAGTCTTATGATATGAGACACCCTCGTAAAAGACTTTTTATGTGCAGATGATACATTTTACATCTGTATCAGTGGCTCAGTCAGCAAAGCACTAACTACTCATGTACTAGCATTAAACTTCCACATTTCACTACATGAACCTGAAATATATGTCCTGTACAGTAACAGGGAGGGATTAACTATTCTCGGGATTGCGCAAACAATGTCATAAACAAGCTGCCTGCCTGCCACAACCTTACAGAACATGCACCAGTGCAGGGTAGGTGGGATTGGCAGATGGAATACTATCCCTGGAAGTTGGTCAGTAGATGACTAATGGCTTGTAGAAGAATGCTGCATCTGGTGCATTGCATTGTAGGATGGGGATGACAGATGGAATACATTCTTTGAGGTTGGTCCAGTAGATGTGAGAGAGAGAGAGAGAGAGAGAGAGAGAGAGAGAGAGAGAGAGAGGACTGGGCCACTGGGGAAAGAGAGGATTCAAATGCAAGTGAAGGGAAGCAAGATGCCAGTGCTAAGCTGTAAGTCCAAATGGGGCATGGAGGAGGGGACAGATCAAGGATGCGAGGAAGGACAAGTAGATCAGTGTCGATAGGCACGCTGGATCTTTGTTTAAGATGGTGCAGCAGTCATGTGGTTGACCAGGCTTTCACAGTGAAGACTTGACCAAATTTCCTGAATGGATTCTGATACCAAGATGAAACATCGCGCAGAAAAGGCTGGCGTCTGGTTCCTGCACCACATGCTGAAGAGACAGTCTGGCACAGCAACTTTTCCCAGCGGGGCGAGGCAGATTGGTTGATTGCAGTCCAGTCCTTCGCGTTTACTGTCAATGCCACTTAACACCCGTTTTAAAAACTGTCACTTGCTGTTCTTTCTTTCTTTCTTTCTTTCTTTGTTTTTTCACCTTTTTATACCTGCAGTCAGATTCGTTTTCTTTTTTATTCCCCTCATATGAAGAGTTAAAAAACTTGATCCAGATTCGATGCCCAGTGGTTGAAGATGGAGAGCAAATCAGAAAGTTTAAGTGTGCTCGCGAAGCATTTGTTTCCATGCACGGATCATTGTCACAGAAAAGAATAATTTGGCAACATTCCGCTTGAGATGAAATGCATGAACATGAAATCAAAAGATTCAGACAATTAATCTCCACTTGTAAGATGCCAAACCTGTATTAGACTAATTTCTAAACGTGGAAGTATTTACAAATCATATATATACAAGAAACCGGTCACTAGCATTTTCTTCCTAGTTAATGTCAAGGCCTAATTCTGCTACAGGAATTTGTCACAAGCATCATTCCTGTACAGCAGATGCAGCTGGAAGGTGTGCTGTTCCTGTCGAGTGGATGGAACTTTTGAGAGAAGGGGCCATATGTACACAAACTGGAACAAGAAGAACACTAGGAATAAGACCTGACCAATCCCAGATTATAAAGAGATCTGGACTTAAACAAACCGCCAAAGAGAAATTTGGTAGGCGACACATGAGATGAAGAGTTGGACTGATCGGTTTGGCCTTTAACTTGCAGTACCGTCCTTCCAATTAACTCTCTTATGGAATCTAAGGTCCTTGAATCCACAGAGTTACCAGTGGCATCACGGACATAGAAGGTATTAATGGCTTTGCCTCCTCTTGTCGAAACTTCTGCTCTCGTGACTGTTAGGCTGTTCTCGCGGAATATCCGAGTCACATCCGATAACAGACCGACTCTATCACTTGTGCACAACTCCAACTTCAGACCCTGCAAGCAAGTTACAGTAAGGGTAAATGGTTAATTGGGACACAGCAACACAAATCTTGCTCAGCAACTCATAATTCACTCCCAAAAATGTGTCATCCAAATGCAGTTTTCATTAATGTTGAACCTCAAAGGCTAAATTAGCAACATACCAACATTACTGCTTCAATGAAATTATAGTAACTGGAGCAAGAGAAAAGAATACCTGAAACACAGGTACAGAAAGCAAATTATGCCAAGCATTTACCTGGGACACTCTCCGCTCGATGGCGGCTTCAATGCACTGGATTACTCTCTGCCTCTCTGCCTCTGAGTTTACCGGCGACCCATCTACATGCCGGATATAGTATTCCTTCAGGATTGATTAAGATAAACAACATCAACAACAGAATGGAATCAGAATTATGTGCTAGATAACAAAAGCAAAGAGTTTGCAGACATGGCCCAAGTACCTGATAAGCTTCGGGGCCCTCTGCATCGACGCTTCCATGAAACACCACATACTTCATATCCGTCAAAGTGCAGACCGTATCAAAGAGAAGCTTCGGCCTATCCTTACATCGAACTGTGACCACAGAATAATCCTTGTCCAGCCAATTGACTACAGTAACCATCGGCCTGTGCTGCTCGTCCCCGTCGTCGGCCTGATCGCATCGCTCGTAGTCCCTGTCGTCAAACATCATCTGGTGTAGCCTTCGCGCCGTGTGAGTGACTCCCATGGAGACTGCAGTCTTCGGCCCCCTGTTGCTCATGCTGTTCCCTCTGAGCACGTTGCTGAGCAGCTCCTTGATCCTGGAGAGCCTGTCGGGGTCCGTGATTGCCGACGCCATCGCTTCGTCGGCGACCTGCATCACCGCCGCGGCTCTGGTGTTGTGCGTCCAGACCTCGGCGTTCACCACGTTGCACTTGAGGTCCGTGAGCACCGCGCAGACCTCGGACAGCAGTCCCGGCCGGTCCGTTCCGGTCAGCTCGATCGACGTGCAATTGGAAGACGACGAGAATCCGACGGATCTCCGCAGTGACGGCACGAAAGAAGAGTCCGCGCCAAGAGACTGGCAAAAGATGAAAACAAAAAAATGACTCGCATGAGTCGGATGCCATTTGCGCAGCGCAGAGGACAACCAAATGCGCGTGAAATCTAACAGTTGGAAACGACGTACCTTGCGGATCTCATGAAAGATAGATTCGTCCCGTATCTTGTTCCCCTCTCGATCTGTCACATTAAACACTGCAAAGAAACCCCCCATTATTTCGGCATCCAATGAGAACTAAAATTTGCCAAAAGAACACAAGAAAAAGTACTAGAAAATGGAAGAGGAGAGCAAATGCCGCACCATCCATGAACCATTCTCCATCGGAGGAGATGTAGGCCTTGGTAATGATGAGATTGAGATCTGTCAGGACCTGAACCACCTCTAGGAGTATCCCGTACTTGTTCGCGCTGTCGACCTACGCCATGAATTGACCAAATGAGGGACGGGTGAGACAGAGAGAGAATACATACCAAGAGCAGTATTAGTTACATGCAATTAACGAAGGAAAAGATCGAATGCATACCCTGACAACAGTGGCATTGACGCAGGATTCGTTGTCAACTACCACCCTGATGAGCAAAAAGGATGAACAGAATCAAAGATTCCATAATTTAACATCAGCATCACTAGTTAATAAAAGCAGAGGAGAGAGAGAGAGAGAGAGAGAGAGAGAGAGAGAGGATGATGCAGTGAAAATTGTGGAGAAATGTAACCTGGGAGGGTTCATTTTCTGGATGAATTTCTCATAGGCGTCATCACCATTGTCCCAGGAAGTGTTGAAATCTGCATCTGCAGGAAGAGGAAAATCTCAGAGAACTATAATGATAACAATATTTAACTTCCAGATCTCTTGATTAAATTCACTGAGCAGTAAGCACTCAACAGGAATGCAATGACAGAAATTAAACAACCAAAGGTGGAAACAAAAAAAAAGAACAGTTTTTCTATGGCGTCAGATTACTTGCAGCAGAGAAAGAGAACCAACCACTGAGTCCATAGACCTCTCTTTCGGGAAGAAGAAAAAACATTTTTTATAGAGAAAAGAAAGAACAGAAGGATATGAAACAGAGAAGCAGCCATGCCATTTAATCCAATTAAGGTCGGAAGAAAAAAAAATCATATCGTTGAATAGAAAAAGATATATCTACGAAGTCATGAGGGTTTCGAGGAACACAAACTGTAACGCCCCAAAAATGACACTCAAAACATCGTCGAATCCCTCCTCGACGCGTGTTCAGAGTCATTATCGGGACGCTAAATACTTGACTTACACATTGACTTTAACAATTCAACATATGGGAAAAATAAATAAAAGAGAATATCATATAAAATAAAAATGCAGAAACTTATATATAAAATGAGTCCAACATGAGGTAGTAATACGTCAACTACAACCAAGTTTTGTGAAATAAAATACTCGATATTGTCTCTTTGTCACAACTTATTTCAAACTGAAAACATAAAATTAACTAAGAACTCATGCCACATGCAAGCATCACCATCATGAGCATCGTCATCATCAACACCATCCTTCATCAATCACGTGCAGCTTCAGGATCAGATGCAGAGGAGTTTTACCTCCCGTGAGTAAAAAAACCCAGTATGTACGAATCATATGCACTTTATAAAATATATTTGAAAGATGAAATTATAAAATCAGCATGAACATAATATACATCAACAAGAATAGGGTACATAAATAGTAATCACGAAAATATCACATAGCCTTCATCTTACATTTTCTTTCTTCATTCACATTGGAGAAGTTATTATATCTTAACTTCTTTCTTTCTTTCTTTCTTGTGACTTTTATTGGAAGAGCTCTTCACTTCTTTTAAGGGACACCATGGTACTTCATGCATCATATCGTCAATGGTTGTACACACCATGACGGACCCATATATCGCGGGCGAAAATCCAACTATCAAGGATTCTGATTCGTTGCACAGGGTGGAGAGTCCTGTACAACAGGAGTAGTGGTCAACGGTGTGTTGCCTTCACCGGCCTGGAGTTTCACTGTGTTGCCTTCAGCTACGCCCCCCACCCCTATCATTAAACTTTTTGTCCTTTCCATCTTTCATTCTCCCTTTCAATCCATACACATGGAGCCCTTTCGTCTTTTACCTTATTTATATTATCTTATTTAAAATTTTTGAACTTAGCATTCATAATGATAAACATATTAATCATACAAAATCTATAAAAATAATTAGTAAAAACATAACGTCACGCAAGTCATATCACGAACTACAGGTTTTGCAGTTCTAGATAACTATTCACATGTAGTTTTTCTTATAGGCAAACACACGATGCAAATAAATATTAGTTTACGGTTATTCACATAAATCTGTATATGCATGCATATGGAAAATCAACATGATTATTATATATGTATTAATCTACTCATCATACAGCAGCTATGAACATGGCAGTAGAATTGCTAACTTAAAGTTCTACTTA
>LTAE01012728.1:0-13458 GCA_001647135.1 Pontederia paniculata
ATATATATATATATATATATATATATTATATTTATATTTTATATATATGATCATCCATGCATATATGTTCAAATAATAACATAATTATATGGACACCGTGAGCGAATGCTGTCGTTCCTAATCATCAACAACAATTTATATAGTTACTTACCCAAAAAAGAAAGACTTGTAATGTAATCAATATATACCGAGTAAGAATAAAACAGAATAGTTGCAATAATAATATCTATGTGCGTGTATACCACATAAAGGGAGGGGAGGTGGAGAAGGTGGTTGGGTACCCAGCATAAATTTTGTCCAATGAGCCATAAAGATGAACAATGTGGAGAGAAAAGAAAATGTGTACTATATTATATATCTTTAATTATTATTGATGTGTGTAGTGAAGTATTTATCCTGTGTTTTTAGTATTACTATGTTACACACTTTTTAACTCCTAATGTAAATAAACTATGACAGAAGTTAAGTAACTCAAAAAAAAATCAGAAATATGTTTTTCTCATTTGTCCAATAAATCATGGAATTTTTAATAAAATTGATTAGACAGAGGTGAGTTGCTTCATATTTATATTTGAATTCAATATTACTAATTTTTATATTTTAACTATAGGTTGAAATTGTGTTTACTATTTACTTTTATCGTTTTATTCATATGAACTACAATGGGAGTGAACACCGACAGCACAAATTTAAATTTGAAAAAAAAAGTGTTATATGCTAGGTATTATATATGTGTGGGGTACTTGTTTGAGCTGTTCAACTTTTTGTGCAAAGAGGGAGTTGTCTTTGTCAATGATTGTGTGATGAAATAAAGATGTTTGTGTAGTGGATTTTGTGCATGGAGTGTTCAAAATATGAATTAATTTATTATTAAAAAATATATTATCATCTTTTTAATCTTCACAAATATGCTATTTATACACTCTTATCATTAAACTGCCCTATCAAATAAATAGTTGAAGGGGACCGTTTCCACTTCTGTCCTTTTGGATTGATTGCATTGAAACAAATAAATGACGGACCCCATGTGTCGTTCTATCACATTGCCCGGGCCCAAAAAAATATACATCAGATCTCACCCCACAAATTTATCCTCCTTTGCAGTAATTTCTTTTTACTTGCGTGTGTGTTATTTCTTCTTCGTTTTGGATTTCATTACCGTCAGATGCTGATGGAAATTTACTCATAAATATTAACTAGTTATGTCAAGATAACATCACAAATAAAAGTTTGTTTATTTGGTTTTTTAGATTGATATCTATTGTAAAAAATTTAAGTTTATTTGTGGTGTTTAACAATTTGGGGTTCAAGCAATTAATTTGTCTGACAAATAAGATCGAAATTTATCAGAGAAAAATTGGATGCTACCCCAAAAGAAAATGTTAATTATTTATTAAAGTATTAAAACGTATTTTTTTAGTGTAGATAGGGTCAGTACAAACACGTTGGACCATTCAATTACATGATCTCAGGCTGCAGTATTCTAGTACTTTACTTTTTAAGAAAGAGAGTCTACTTAACATTTTTGCTAAATAGATTATTTAACGGTGATCGAGACTGTTAAATTCATTTTTGACGATTTAAGATCAAAATTTTAAAATATATTTTAAATTTATAAATTTGATCTTATATCATCAAAATTAAATTTGACAAATTAAATCATCACTAAATAGTCTACTTAACAAAAATGCTAAATAGATTCTTCAACTACTTTTCCTCATAAAAATTTATTAGATATTCATAATTGTACAAGCTCAATATGCAGTCAAAGACTCGGTTGTTTCCACTGTGTCACCAAAATAAGTCCGAATTGATGTCAAATTCGGACAACATGCATGGGCCATATAAGAGCTTAATTAATTAGGTATAGCAAAGATCAGGTTATTATTTATGTGCTTCTGCACAAAAAAGTTTCCTGCGATTAGTTTTACAATTCCGGACATAGTAGAATGGGAAAGTGTTTTTTTTTAAATAAATATTTTAACGATCACAGACTTTACTTTTGTGTAGAGTATTTGGATCTCTTGTAACTCGGCGATCCATGCCATAAAAGTGTGGCACACTGATCGAAAAATTGTTATTAAAGTTGAATATTTAAAAAAGATTGAAACTGGTTTTTTTTTTCTGAGAAAAGATTTTCAAGTAAGGGCCTGTTGGGCAGAAAGATAATTTGTCTCAATGACCTATTTTAAAAACATCTTATTAATTGTTTCAATGGCTATTAGTTTATTCATTACATCTTTATAATGATATACTAAAAAATATTTCAGTTTCTAAGTTGACAAGAATAACAAATTTATGTTTCATAACATCACTTACAGTTTTTCTATTTTTGTTAATGTGATATATATATATATATATATATATATCGTATACATTTTAAAGATATTCAATATAATATATATATGGTCTCGTATACATTTTAAAGATATTCAATATATATATATATATAAGTGAATCTNATATATATATATATATATATATATATGTCTCGTATACATTTTAAAGATATTCAATATAATATATATATGGTCTCGTATACATTTTAAAGATATTCAATATATATATATATATAAGTGAATCTCTTTTGATTTAGAAACACTTAACTTTTTTATATTAAACTTTTCTACTTGTATCATATTCAAAGAATTCCCATTTCGATTTGTATTGTCTGCGTAACTTTTTTAAGATTATTTGAACTTTTGATTTTAATTACGAATTCGGTTATTTGAATCATTCGTCTATTTATCAATTTTTCTTTCGAATATTTCATCATGCATAATTTTAGTTTATATACTTTTTTTTTATATTCGTCTCCATGCAGGACGTGGACATAATGTGGTTCAGGGATCCGTTCCCGCGCTTCATCCCGGACGGCGACGTCCAGTTGGCCTGCGATCGCTACGTAGGCGATCCGGCGTCGCTGTGGAACGGTCCCAACAACGGCTTCAACTACGTGAAGGCCAACAACCGGACGGTGGCCTTCTACAAGTTCTGGTACGAGTCCCGGCAGCGGTTCCCCGGAGAGCACGAGCAGAACGTGCTCAACCTCATCAAGCGCGACCCTTACATCACCGAGATCGGCGTCCGGCTCCGGTTCCTGAACACCGAGTACTTCAGCGGCCTCTGCCAGAAAAGCGAGGACTTCAACACGGTCTGCACCTTCCACGTCAACTGCTGCATCGGCCTCAGCAGGAAGATGTACGACCTCAACCTCATCCTCGATGACTGGAGGAAGTACCTCGCCATGCCCCCCGCCATGCAGACCAACCTCCACCACAATTGGAGCGTTCCCCACCACTGCAGGTACTCACTACTTTACAGATTTTTCCCACATACATCCAAGTAGTACGTAGTAGCTCAGATATAATTTAATTGTGTCAACCAAATTCGATTATGCACAAGTTATTAGATTCGATGCCGAAATCTATTTTTTTTTATCAAAGCTCAATCGATCCGTAATTGATTACAAAAAAAGAACATGTGTAACGCGCCCAAAATCAGACCTTTCCACCTATTAAAAATTTTAACTTTGGAGACGCTATCGTCAATAATTTTCATTGACCAATCCACTGACACTCTATACATGTCATTGCGGAAACTATTACTTTACCTATAACCAGGACATATGCTATGTGCAAGTCATCCATCACGAACATCATCACGTTACCGCTGCGCAATCATCTATTGGTACCTATTTTCCTACAGGATCAAAATGCAGGGAAGGCAATCCTCCCATGAGCCCAATATGTAAAGGATAATAATTCAATATGATAAATCATATATGAAAATATCAGTAAAGGAACATGTTCTATCATACAATCATTATTATAAAATATTATTTTTACTTTCAATTTCTTTACCTTTTTCATTCAGTGACATCAGTCCATCAGTATCAATCTCTTCCATCTTTCATTTTAGTAACAATGTCAGGAACATCAGTTGCACCTAACTCTCATGGTGTACAATATATCAGTATGTTCATGTTCAGTTCATTATTCTTCTTTTCATTAATCTTGGTAGCATCTTTTAATTCAATCAGTAATGAGCAATTAAGTGACATCAGTCCATCAGTATCAATCTCTTCCATCTTTCATTTTAGTAACAATGTCAGGAACATCAGTTGCACCTAACTCTCATGGTGTACAATATATCAGTATGTTCATGTTCAGTTCATTATTCTTCTTTTCATTAATCTTGGTAGCATCTTTTAATTCAATCAGTAATGAGCAATTAACAGTACATGAAGATTCCAACGATCCATCGTCATAATGGCTAGCTAGGTCATGGGGTCAACCCTAGACCCATCAGTAAGTCTTCATCAGTATCAGTAACAATGACAATCGAACCAGAAGAAGTCAACAATACTTCACGAAAAATTGATTGTTGTTTCTTAAGGAACCATATAACAATAACAGTAACGGTAACAGTAATCTGACGGGGCTTTCCTCTTCATGTTACAAGTTTAAACACAATCATTAATATCTTTTACTCTTCATTACCTATTATACTAAGTTCACGTGGGAGCATACTAACCCCACCTCAATCAAGTTCAATCAATCAATAAAATAGAGCATCAATTCATCCCGGGACACTGCCCACGTCAGGTGTGACACGGCCCGTGTTGTATACCGGGTCAGGTGGTGTTCAAGAGAAACATTGTCCTTTCGATTCAAGTCTTTTTAACTAGGAGACCCGGACCATGTTAGGGTAACACGAACCGTTTTAGCTTGCACGCTCGGAGAAAGGACGCGGTCGTGGTCAGAATGACGCGTGTCGAAGATGACACGGTCGACCTCGAGAGGACACGGACCGTGTTCATACGAACGCGGTCCCTTTCATACTTTCATACATTATTTCATTTTAAATTTTCTTTTAATTTATCACACTTATATGAAAGACCCTAAGGTTGATCCTCCTAATTACACACCTTCCATTGATCGATCTCGTTTCTTCTTTCTGAAGCATGCGCAACACGGTCCATATCCTACCCGGACATAGTCTGTTTCCTTCGATCTTCACGGTACTTCGTCGCGCGGTCTTTGTCCCTTCGTCAACGTTGTCTGCCTTCTTCTTTTCCCGTGCAACACGGTCCGCGTCCCAGGTGGACACAGTCCGTGTTCATCCTTCATGTGCTTCCGTCGCCGAGAGAGAGACGGAGGCAGAGAGAGAGGAGAAAGACAACTTTTGATGTCTTGAGTTTGAGAGAGAAAATAATGAGGTGATAGGAGGGGTTGGGTCCTATTTATAGGGTAGAAAATTTATTCCTAGATGGAGTTTGAATTCGATTAAAATTCTATAAGATAATATTTCTTTAAAAATAATCATCATATGATTAGGAATATTTAATTGATAAGAAGATATAACAGTTTGACTTCAATTCAAACTATTTTCCTAATCTTAACCAACTATATCTTTTCTTATTTTATCATATCTCCCTTTTATTTTATTTTTTATTTATTTTGTAAATCTGAGGCGTTACAACATGTATCATCACTTCGTGTTTTCTGTTGCTGCAGATTAGATTTTGTAGAGAAGCCCAACAATGAATCGAGGCATCACCGGCTTTTTTGATGCCTTCTGTGGTTTCTGTATCATATGTTGTAATGCAGCTACGAAGAAACCCATGGAAGGAAGGATTTCGGAAGTGGTACTGCAGAGACCAAAGTGTTGATTATTCAGGGGCGATATATATTTATTTGTACCATCTTATATATAATTGTATCTTTATTTAATTATGTATTTTGTTTTATTTAAGATATATAGATTTTTCATTCCCATCGCCGGGTAAAGAATAATAAGAAATTTAATTAAAAAAGAGAAAAGATGAAGAGTTTTGTTATCATTCTCATTATTTAATGTGATTCAGATACTCTTTTGCGTCGTTTTGCTGCTGCAATATTAATTTTTTCTTTGAATACACATATATATAGAGAGAAAAAAAAAAGAAAAGCAATGTTTAGCGCAAATATTCATATCTTTATTAATCTTTGTTGATGTGGATAGTGTCCATATTTCATCTTTACCTACTATGCAGTAGACTATATAGAAGTCTTCAATGGTTATAGTAATAACATTTTTTATTAGTAATTCTTTCTAGAATTAAATAATTCAAGTCAATATTATGCGCATAAAATAATATTAGATAAAAGAAGTATTGTGAATTTTTTTTTCAATAAGAAGATAAAAAATTATGAGACAATAATGAAGTAATTTTACTATATTAAGAATACATTATAAAGTCTTTCAAATTTTGTTCGAATTTGAAATAATAATTTAGTAAGAATAAATCAATAGATATCCACTAAAAATATTGAAATAATTAAAAAAATGATATCATTCGATTATTCTCTGTAATCACAATATAAAAAACCTTCAAAAGTATTCGCAATATGATTTTGTTCTTAATTCTTTTGCTCTCCATAAAAAGCATCTTCATCTTCTCAAGTGTCCTCTCTTATTCTTATCTTCACCACAAAGAGATCAATGTAACGCCCTCAAATTCACACCCTATCACGTGGTAGAACATAGATTTGGAGATGCTACGACATATTTTCTTTAATTTGGCTTTGACCAAAAGACTAATCATCAATGACGCAAGCAATAACTTTAAAATGAAACTCAATAAACTAATCTAATTAAACTATACTTTTACATTTGTTTTGAATAAGAAAAGACATAACTAATAAAACTCAGTAGAAACAAATTTGACTAAGCTAGACTTTTATCATGTGCAAGTCTTCATATCACGAATGTTGGATCTAGGATCCCAAGATTATTTTGATGATCATAAATTCGTGAGGAAAGCTTAGTTGTACTAATAATCCTTGATGTATCTGTGAGAGACAGGATTTTTGTGTTCAGTCAATAATAGGTCGACCAATGTTAAGAAGTGGACGACCTATGTACAAAAAAGATGGGAAGAAAAATCCTAAGTGTGGAATGGTCGTCCTAAGAATGCAAAGAGGTCGACCGAAGTAAAGAAAAGATACTGAAGAAATGGAGCAAAATATTGAGCGGTCGACCGAAAGAAAAAGTGGGTGACCAAAGTATTGTTGATGAAGAAAGAGGTCGTCCGAAAGCTTTAAAGTTAAAGAAGTGGATGAGCGGGAGAGCATTAGAGTTGAAGTGAAGGAATGAAAGGTCGCCCGAAGTTGAAGAGCGGATGATCGAAAGATTTCAAACGAAAAGATAGGTCGTCCAAAGGCTTTGAGTTATAGCAGTGGACGATTAAAGAAATGACGGGCAAAAAGAAAGGTCGTCCATAGTTGAAAAGCAGACGATCGAGTGACTCAAGACGAAAAGAAAGGTCGTTGGAGAGTTTTGCCGTTAAAGCAGTGGACGATCGAAAGAGTGTTTGAGCTGAGGTGAAGAAATGAAAGGACGTCTGAAGGATCAACGAACGACCGACGTAATTCACATGAAGACAACAGACGTCCGAGAGCTTATGAGTCAGAGCAGTGGACGACTAGTGAATCTGACAGAAGAATGAAAGGTCGTCCAAAGAATTTGAGTGTTGTCAGAGGACGTTTGAAGAATGTCAAAGGACGTCCGAAGAATTCCAGAGGACGTTCGAAGAATGTCAGAAGAAATCTACGGACGTCCGAGGATCTCAGTGAGGGATGAGCGGACGGACAAAGCACTCAGTGAAGAGACAAAAGACGTCCGAAGGATTCAGAAAGAATCAGCGGACGACCAGTGAAGAATTGAAGAACTAAGTACAAGTCAAGATCGGACGACCAAGGGATTGTCATACAATCAGCGGATGATCAAATGAGCTTGACAAGAGAATTCAACTGAAGTAAAGGTCGACCGTAGGTTTGGTGTACAATCAGTGGACGACCGGAGAAGGGTTGAAGAACTAAGTACAAGTCAAGATCAGACCACCAAAGTATTGGCGTGCAATCAGCGGACGACTAAAGGAGCTTGACTAAGGAACAAAGGCTAAACCCAAAACTGCAAACGTCCGAAGGTGAACGGTGGTCGACCGGAGCACCAAATGGCAGTTCAATGGATAGCTTCACCGAAGCAACGGTCGATCGGAGCACGGAGCAGAGAAAGCGGACGACCGAGGGATATGTGAAGAGTATTGTACTTGCATTAACGACTAGTTTTCTCTGAGAGAAATTCGGTTGTTTGTGCTTGAGTATAAATTGTAATCCCAGGAGTCTTGAGAAGTAACTTTTGTTAGAACATAGGCTTTATGCCTTAAACCATTCTGTTTTGATGATACAAACCTCGAGTAATTATAACTATCCAAAAGAGATTAATTTGGAAAAGATAGCTCTATGTGTTAAACTTCATATTAATATTTGGTCATCCTACTCTATGTTTTGGATTGAGTTGTGTATACTAATAAGTTGTTTAAGTGATGAAAAGATAGGTAGAATGAAGACTTGAAAGTTTCAATGATTCAATGCATTATAATTTAAGAAGTTTCGAAATTGGATGGATCAACTCTCAAGGTCTGTTGAACCTAGCAAAGGTCGGTCGACCGACCATATACTCACAACATACTAATCAAAGTTCAACAAGATTTTTGAAGATATTACCGAGAGATCTGGATCGGGTCATGAATACAAAAGTTGTAGACATTTTTGTTACATTTCCAAAGAATCAAGAATCACATCAATCGGATATAAGTGCAGAGAGTTATGATCAAAACAGTGCAAGTATATTAAGCTATCTCAGGAGAAGCGGTTGATCGGTATCCTGAACCGGTCGACCGGTCCAATGCATTCTGCAAGAGTTATGATAAAATTTCATAGCATTCGACCGGTACAGAGGAGCGGTCGACCGCTGCAACTATAACGGCTATATTTTGACAGAGCGGTCGACCGGTACAGTGGAGCGGTCGACCGGTGCAACTCCAACGGCTATATTTTGCCAGAACGGTCGACCGGTGGATGGAGCGATCGACCGGTGGCGAGCTGGAAAATTTCAAAAATTGGTTTTCTTATGTAAAATCAAAGGAAAAAAGTATGTAACGGCCATATTGAAGACAAGAGACTATAAGAGAGTGTTTTGGAGGTTATAACAGAAGTAACTAAGGGGAAATCATCTTGCAAACTTCCTAGAGCACAAAAAGAATAGTTTGAGCCAAAACTTGCAAATCTCTTCTCCCTTTCTCTTGTTCTTAAGTGTTTTCATCTTGCAAAGAGAGATTGAGTGAGAAGCTTTATTTGTATCATTGTAAGAGACTTAGCTCCATTGTAAAAGAGGTTCACACATAGCCTCTTGAGCGAAGAAAAGTGTGAGATTGTGAGTTTCCTTGGAGAAGAGGTTTTGTCTACCTACTGAAGCGAAGAAACGATGAGTTTGGTGTAATTGGGTCTTCCTTGCCCTAGAAGGAAAGCTAGTGGATCTCTGACGATCTCGAGGTCGAGAAGTCGGAGCGGGGACGTAGGCCAAGTTGGGGCCGAACCTCGTCAACAATATCTTTGTCTTGAGTTTGCATTTCTCTCTTACTCGCTTTGCTTATTATCATGCATTCTCACTTTATATCGCTATTGAGCTTATTCACGATATAAGACTTTTGGATTTGAGTTTTACGACAAATCGATTTGAGCTTCCGCGTATATTTTGTGAAATCGGTTTAAAGATTTTATTACACCAATTCACTCCCCCCCCCCTCTTGGTGCCAAGTGATCCTACAACTTTGGCAAATTGATTAGCGAACTCGAGAGCTTCAATGAAAAAGTCTTAGTTCCTCCTTCTGAGCATTCGAGTGCCGAATCCAGAAGTTCAAGAGTGAACACTTGTGTAAGAAGTTGTCTCCTTGTCCTCGTAAGCAAGAAAGGAGAAGAAGTTGTAAGGGATCCTTCGTCCTTTGAAGAAGGAGTTTAGTGATCACCAGAGATTTCGAGTTCGAGAAGATCGAAGCAGGGACGTAAGTCAGGAATTCGACTGAACCTCGTCAACAAACTCGATTGTGTTTGTTTTTCTTCTTTGCATTTGAGATTGTGTTTATTACTGTTTATGCATTAGTAGTTTCCACTACAATAACTAATTTAGATTATTAAAAATTTTAATACACCAATTCACCCTCCCCCCTCTTGGTGCCATCTAGATCCTACAATTGGTATCAGAGCACATGTTGCTCACAAATTTGTACCTATATACAAATCTCGTATAGATCTAACAATTTAGAGCCAAAATGGCATCAAATGACTTTACCCTAGGTGAGTCTAGACCACCCCTTTTCAATGCATCTAACTTCTCTTATTGGAAGATTAGATTACAAGCTTATGTATGTTCTATGGACAGTGACATTTCAGATGTCATTGAAAATGATTTTGATATGCTTGCCAAAATTGTAAATGATGTACATGTTCCTCTTTCTAATAGTGAATTATATTCTACAATCAAGAACCTAATAAAATTAGATTGGAAAGCTAAAAATGTCTTTTATTGTGCACTAAATCAAACAAAATTCAATAGAATATCTTCATGTACTAGTGCAAATAAAATTCGGAAAAAACTTGTAGTTACTCATGAAGGAACTGAAAAAGTTAAAGAATCAAAATTAAACATTTTACATCACCAATATGATTCTTTTAAAATGAAGCATGATGAGTCTGTAAATAATATGTTAGCTCGTTTAAATGATATTGTGAATGTGTTAGCCTCCTTGAGCGACCCAAAGTCTAATGCTTAGAAAGTTAAAAAGTTCCTCAGGTCCTTAACTCCAAAATGACATATGAAGAGGACTATGATCGAGTGACAACAAGATCTGAATAAGTTGGACTTTGATGATCTCATATGATCTCTCTTGACCTATGAGATGTCTCTTGAAGAAGAAAAAGAAGAAGTAAGCTCAAGAAAGAAAGTCTTAGCTCTAAAGTCTAATAAGATTGAGAGTGAAGATGAGCTTGAGGGGTCTGAGGATAGTGATGCAAATTTCAGTGATGAGAAGCTGGCCCTATATGCAAAGAGGTTCAGAAAATTTGTGAAGCTTTCTCACAAGAAGAGAGAGTTAAAGAAAAAGGGACCAGCTGATAAGTCAAGAATAAAGTCCTACGAGTGCAACAAGCTTGGACATTATAAGAGTGAATGTCCAGTTTTGAACAAGAACAATAAGGAGAAAAAATCCTCAAATTATAAGAAGAAGAAGACACTCAAATCACTTGGGATCATACAAGTGATGAAGATAGTGAAGCTGAAGGAGCATCTTCAGAAAAAGATGAAGAAGCACTGCTTTGCCTCATGGCAAACGATGAGGTATCTTCTACTCACTCAAATGATAGTGATAGTGATAATAATGAAGATAACTATGAGGAAGATATTATGTTTGATATGCATAAAGAATTTAACACTATGATCAAAAAGTATTCCATCTTGAAAAGAAAAAGGGATAATCTTGTTCAAGAGAATAACAAGTTAAAGGAAAACATTGCAGATTCTGAAAAATAAATCTTTGACTTGAATGTCATAAGTGTTAACAAATAATGATAACATAGAGAGACATGTTGACACCATAAGTTCTTTGAAATCAGAACTGTTTGATATTAAGAACAAATTTGAAACATTCTCGTATGGTGAGAAAATGTTAGATGCAATGTTATCACAATACAAAAGTTCTTTGAATAAGAAAGGTTTAGGTTTTGACTCTTTTAATGATAATGTATCTCAAACAACTACTTTTGTAAAAGTTTCACACTCTTTTGATCTAAACTTTCCTAGCATTTCTACTTGTGTAAATGAATCTAGTACTGTTTCTACCAGCTTTAAAGCCAAAGATAAGAATATTGAGAACTTTGAAGCTAAAACTGTTATAGGCACTAAGCCTGTTTTTGTTCATAAAAATAATAGATTGTCATCAAAAGGAAATGCAAATATTAGGTGTAAAAATACGGTAATTAAACCAAAACAAAAGAACTATGTCTTCATGTATCATAGAAACACTAAACCTGCTCACATGCATACTGTTAAAAATAGTTATGTACATTCCTACTCCTATATTGCTCCTATAAATATAAATAATATTTCTGTTATACCAAAAATTCTGCACACTAACGAAATGCACAATTTATACAAATGCATAACAGAAAAGCTCATGCTCATCATGCGGCAAAAAATTGTATGCAAAGAATGTCACATGCTTCTGTTGTAATCATTTAGGACACTATAGTTTTGAATGTAAAGTTAGGAGGAATCCTCATTATAATGTTAAACAAGTATGGGTTCCTAAGGGAATTTTCAGCACTAACACTTCTGGACCCAAAGTACTTTGGGTACCAAAGACATAAATTATGTGTTATTTTTACAGGGTGTCAAGAGAAGCAAAAACAAATCAACAAGATGATATCTTGATAGTGGTTGCGTAAGACATATGACTGGAAATGAAGAAAACTTTTTGAGCATAACAAGAACCTCAAGTGGGAAGGTGACTTTTGGGAATAATAGTCAAGGGAAAAATTCTTGGTAAAGATAACATTGGAAAATTTGGTAATGTAGTTATAGAGGATGTTTGGCTAGTAGAGAACCTAAAATATAACTTGTTAAGTATCAGTCAACTGTGTGATAAAAATTACATTGTTAAGTTTGAACAAAATAAATGCTTAATATGTGATAACACTGAAAAAGTTTTGCATATGAGATTAAGACATCAAAATGTATATGTGATTGACTTTGATGATCTCCCTAATCACAAATGCCTAAATGTTATGCATGATGAAATTGAACTATGGCATAAAAGACTAGAACACTTAAACTATAAAGCAATGCATAAGTTAGTGAAACATAATCTTGCTAGAGTTTTGCCCAAAAATAAGATTGAGAAGAATGTTTTTTGTTCTTCATGTCAAAAAGGCAAACAACATAGGGCATCCTTCAAATCTAAAAATGAGATCTCTACAAGTAGACCTCTCCGATTAATACATATTGATTTATTCGGACCAATCTGCACCACCAGCCTTGGTGGTAAAAAATATGTGTGTGTGATTGTAGATGACTACTCTAGATTCACATGGACCTTGTTTCTTGCACATAAGCATAAAACTTTTTATATATTTATCATCTTTGCAAATAGAGTTCAAAATGAACTGAATCTGAAAATCTCCAAAATCTGGAGTGATCATGGAGATGAATTTAAAAACTTGAGGTTTGAAGAATTTTGTGAGAATAGTGGAATTCTTCATCAATACTCAACACCAAGAACTCCACAACAAAATGGAGTAGTTGAGAGAAAAAAAATAGAACTCTAATTGAAATGGTTAGGACCTTGCTAAGTGAGAGCAAGTTGCCCAAATATTTTTGGGCAGAAGCTGTTAACACCTCCTATTATATTCAAAACAGAGTGTTGATCAGACCTTTGAAGAAGAAAACCTATTTTGAAATGATGTATGGCAAATGACCAAACATTTCTTACTTTAGAGTATTTGGGTGCAAATGCTTTGTTTTGAGAACCTTGAATAAGCTAGGAAAATTTGATGAAAAGAGTGATGATGCCCTCTTTCT
>LTAE01012731.1:0-13458 GCA_001647135.1 Pontederia paniculata
GAGGATGATATGATGTATGTTGGATTATGGTGAGAGAGAGTCATTTGCGGGCATGGCTACGACTGTGCGAGCTGTTTGACCTCTCAGGAGGATAATGTGAGGTGCATGTTGTATTATGGTGACGAGAGAGTCATTTGTGAGCACGGCTACGGCTGTGCGGGCTGTTTGACCTCTCGTGGAGGACGAGATGGAGTCATTTGCGGGCGCGATTGGTGCAGGTTGTTTGACTCACTCATGGCGGATATGATGTGATGGTGGTAGCTCTCCCTCGTGTGGTCGAGGTGATTTACAGGTGGTAGATTATGTTATGCTTGTAGTTAGCGAGTGGTGTCATGACATTTAGATCAGCTCATACATATCATGTTTTAACTCCTGCATTGATTGCAAGTATTTTATTATATAAGTTATGTATGATATATTTTGGATTGTGATTTTTGATGGTTTTGTTTTTCGGATGGTTTAAATGTTTTATGGATCCATTTATTTCACTCACTGAGCCATATATGCTCACCCCTCTTATTCTTATTATTTTGTAGGTGAGGAGTTGATCCTCGAGGCTTGAGTATATGATGACTTGCTTGCTTATCGGGCTAAAAAGGAATATAATTAGGTTGTAGGTGCATAATAGTGATACTAAGAGGAGTGGACTTATTTTTCTTTCCTATTCATGTTATCTACATAGATGTTAGCATATTCTTTGGATCTTTAAGCCCATTTTGAGGTTATTGTGTTCGGAGTTGCAGAAACTCCCTTTTTGGGACAGTTGGCCTCTTTATTTTCATTATATGTTATCCTGTTGAGTTTATACAAATCGGGCGTGGCCCATTATATCTCTTGTATCTGTCGCATGAATCGATTTTTAATAAAGGTTATGCCGAATTTTTTGGAAAATCCTAGAGTTAAAATTATTTCTAACCGTTGTGTCTTGAGTTTGAATTCAAAGAATTTGAATTAGTAGAATGACTACAACACTCTTGCCGCGCTCCGGACGGCGGGTTCGGGGCGTGACAGTCTTAGTATAACTCCTACTGTAAATTATAAATTAATTATATGGAAACTAAAATAGATACTATTATTATAAGTTGTATATAATTGTGACTTGTTAAAACTTAATTAAACTAACAACGACAAGGACACTTTTTGGATTATATATATATATATATATATATATATTTATTTATTTATATGTGTGTCATAAATACATGTTGTATGCTCAACGAAACTTTTCAATTCAATGCCTTTAATGTACTTATCATCCTGTGGAAAAAAAACATATAGAACATATAATAATATTTCAAAGACAATAAAAAGAACATATAGCTAAGAAACTAAAAAGAAAAAAAGTAATAATTAAAATAAAATGATAAAAGGCTTAAGAGATAAAAAAATAATTTTCATTAAAACATGATATCATTAGTTGATCTTTTTTAAAATAATTATATTTAAATCTGTTAACATTTTTGTTCAACAGTTGTCCTGCTAAAGAACCCATAATCTTGCAAATGAAAAAAAATTAACATAAGAGTGCAGATAATGATAACCTAATTGCAGAGAAAAGTGGTGTTTCCAGCTGGAAAATCTAACATAACTTATATTTGAAATAAAAGTATAAAATGTTTATGTAATGCTTTAAATTATAACACAACCCTCCAACACTAATATATAATTTGTATGAGCATCTGAATACAGATTCACACTTACAAGCCTATATAGTAAATAATTTGAGGAGGACATTTTCCAGTCGGAAAATCTAACATAAGTTATATTTGAAATAAAAAAATAAAATGTTTGTGCAGCTTCTAACACAACTCTTCAACACTCACAGTCTATTAGTTACTGTGGGCCTAAGTACGGATCCACACTTACAAGTCTATATAATAATGTGAGGAGAAGTGGACTCTATAATTTAGGGCGCATTCCACTCCTATCTCTTGAAATAAAATGTATTAAAAGAATAAATATTATATCTATTTCTATATACTAAAACCCATGCTTGCTTACACATATTTGGTGTAATGTTTGGGGATCTATTTTAGGTCATGAGAGCATAGCTCGAAACAAATTCACTGGTTATCGCCTCGCATTTTTTTTTCATATATGAGTAGTGATACTTTTCTTAACCAACAAGACATGAAATGTGATGCAACACAAAGTTCAGATGACTTAAAACCCATCTTAATTTTCTATCGCTATCTTAAATTAAATTTGTTTCTTACTTTAAAGAATCAAAATACTATATGTAAGAATCTAATTGATATGAATAGAATTTAGATTAATAATTTTTTCTCCGATTGAATTGTGTCTTCTTTATTACGTGGATTCACAATTTTGCTGGATTATGAAAACTTTGGTGGTTTCAAAAGTGATCCTACTGGATTTCAAAGTATTCTTATATGTTCATCCTCTTGTGTCAAGTGGTACCAAAGTTGTTTTTATTTATCTTTTATTTTTTGTTGTCTAAAAAAAGTGTCATTAATTGCATCCATCGAGTTGTCAATCGTTGATCATTTTAAGAAAGAGAGTTTGATATAACACATTGATGTGGGATGAAAAGGTGAAATTCAAAATGGATGGACCTTTAGACAAAGATTTGTGAATTAAAGGATGAACATTATATTTGGATATTAGAGTAAACTTGTAACACCTCAAAAGCACACATCGCCACGTGGAATTATTTTCTCCTAAAAATGCTACGATATTCTCTCACTATATGTTTGACCATTTGACTAGTCAAAGAAAAATGCTGAATGATATAAAGTTTTCTCATAAAATCATCAATCTAAAGTGTCTCCAACATATTGTGCAATAACTATTCCAAATCAATAAAACATGAAACAAAAGAAATACCTAAATCAAGGATCATAACCATGTGCATAGTGCATCTGTCACGAGCACCAATCGTCGCACATATCATCATCTAGCATTCCTTTGCAAATCAACTACCTGGAAGAACTGGTACAAGGAAGACAATTCTCTCATGAACTATGAAGTCCAACATATAAGGAAACAAATAGATATAGGTCTCATCATATAATAATGCATGAAAATAAACTTAGACAATATAATGAAATCATAGGAGAGAATCGTCGATCATTAATATAATTGATGCATGCATTTTATAACATATTTTAGGGTTTGCATTAGGCATGATTTTGAGTCATTTTCACATAGCATGCATCCATTTCTATCTTTATTTGTTCATATTTGTTCTAGTTCAGAATCTACTCTTGTTTGGTGTCATTTTGTAGATAATTGATCGAAGAGGAGAAGAAAGGATCAAAATAATTTGAATATCGCAAGACAGCTCACAAGAAATTAACACTTGAAAGTCATCAAGGGCCATTACAACACATTATGGGCCGTCATGAAGTAAATTAGCCACAACAAAGTCCATAACGAGTCGTTAAGATCGCATCACGACTTGCGTCGAAAGAGTGCAACCTCAACTCAAGAGTTACGACCCATAATAGCGTATTACAAGACGTTATGGTGGACATCATGACCGCAACTCTCATATCACGACTTTCGTTGTAAGCTGCAACTTCAAATCAGATCTATCACGGGCCGTAACATTCTGTTACGGGTCATGAAGGCTAATATCACGGAGCATCACCTTATATCACGACCTTCGTCGAAGAGCTTTAATTATAGGTTCAGATTCATTACGGGCCATAATAACTTCTTACGGGCCATAAGATATGAAGAATTTAAGATGCACAACTATTCTGAGCTTGAGTACGGGCCGTGACTTATCATCACGGGCCATGACAACTTGAGGAAAAATGAAGCCATTTGTACTTACGAGCCGTGACATCCTCTCACAACCCGTGATGAAGGTACACAGATCTGATATATTCGAGATTTTGATGATTTGACAGTCAGAAAGCTTGGGATTTGATCTAAGACTTTAAAGATTGGATTCACTTATATTTCTGAGGATTTGGATAAGTTTTATTGGACTTTCATCATCACCATTGATCAAGAAGCATATTTGATCCAAGAGTTTATACATCATCATAATTCAACCCTAGGAAACCTTAGAGTATAAGAAGACTTCCCTGAAAGGTATGCAGGGGGATGCTGGGGATGATAAGAGGATAGAAGAGAGAAGAAAAAGAGAACTAGATTCGTCAACCAAACAAGAATGCCAAAGAACAAAGGCTATTCTGAAGGACTGCCAAGGAGTCAGATCATACATCCGTTAAGGAGTTGTTCAGCGTCTTCTCGACATCCAGAGGAGTAATATCTTGTTCCATACTTTGTTGTGACAAAACCATTCTGTAATCATGACATTATATTTTGAATATTTTCTGATTTAGTTTGTTTTCTTTGATATTATTGCTACTATAGAACTTATATAGCTTTCAATACTTTTAGTTTAATTGATTCTTTATGAACATGAATGCTGACTACATTGCTTTTCTTCAGTTTTGATTGAATTAATTAGTTGACTATTGATAAATCTTCTATTAGTTCATAATCTCTATGGAATTGAGTATTTACTTTCTAGTTGAAGTAATTCATGTCCTGTGATTCTAAACCGTTAAGGGCATTGTCGTTTGTGGTCTGTTAGGCCAACCCGTTAAGGGTGGTTTAATAGTCTAGGGAAACATCTTACTGCATCTTGTATTTTCTTCCTGAGGATAGACATGTTAAGGTGTATTTTCAGGATTTCTTAATATAAGATAGTTGAATTACCCATTAAGGGAATTCATAACTTAGGTTTGCCTAACCATCTGAAGATTCGATAATTGATTTTCATCTAATAAACATTTGTTGTACAAGATTCTGAGTATTCATCTTAAAGTTAGTATTGTCCAAGCCCTAGTCATCATCCTTATATTCCTATTATTACTTATATTTATATATTATTAATTTTCTGAAATACCTATCCTGAAATCAATGTTACATTCTATTAGCCCTAAATTTTGATTAGGTAGTTATATAATTCCTCGTGGGATCAATAACTCTACTCTTACACTTTATTACATGTGCACTTGCTAGCATTGTTTTTTTTGTGTTCTCATTTTCCGCATCAAGTTTTTGGCACCGTTGTTGGGTCATTATTTTTAACTAATATTCTGATTTCAAGCTACTTTGAGATTTTATTTTTTGTTACCTTCACTTTTTCTCTAGTGTTGTGTATGCTTTTTAGGAAATATTTTCTGTACACAACTTGGACTTCAGGCACATATCATCTACCCTCAATGGCGAAGAAGAAAGCAAATACCACTTAGCAAATTTAGGAGAACAAAGAAGCTGGAAACAAAAATGAAATTCAGATAGAAGTGACATATATGAAGCCTCAACAAAATCAAGAAGAAATTCACCCCATGGACCCACTTGCTCTCATCACAAACATTATGAATTCTATGTTGAAGAAACTCTCCATACAACAAGATCAAATCACAAATTTGATGAGACAAACATGAAATTTAAGACAGCAGAACAAAAATCCAAATGGCATAAAAATAGTAAAAGAATCTAAGAGCAATCTTGAAGAGATGGTTGACCAGTTTATTGCAACAATTGAAAGAAGACTAATATTACAATATCAACTCATCCAAAATCTGGAGTTAGAGCTGAGAGAACTGGAAAACAAAACTGAAAATGATGAAGTTATCCAACGACTCGAGAGGCAACTCAAATTCGATGATTCAGAAGCACAACTACATGCATTAGAGAATCAAATTGCACAATTGATTGCTCAAAATGCTAATTCTAAGAAGGACATCAAGGAGGACTCAACAATCATCATATGTCCATGCCACTATTCACACAAACGAAGATGGTGGATAAAAAGAAAATTTCCCAGAAGGACATGGACTATTGAATGGCATGTTAAGGAGACAAGTAAATATACAATTGAAGATGTGAAAGTCAGAAGGAAGAGCTCTCCTTTGGATTCTTCTATTACTCTAACATCACTGCCCCCAATTCAGAAACCACAAAATATGACAATACAACTGTAGACAATACCACCAACTATGGATCTATTGGAGTCGTCAATGCAACAGTCACCAAACAAATCCAAAGAATTACTAAAGTCTAGACCAGTAGCAACACTGCAATGGCAACCAAGGAGCCTCTTAGTGAGACAAGATCAGCAGCAGCACAAACCACAATGTCGATGAAAGAATGTTGCTGTACTTAAAGGCCCAACAATTGAAGATAAGGGAAAAACAACAAAAACAACCGGTGGTGTTTCTGATCGTGTTTGTTGAACCTCAGTATGACGAGCATTAATGAGCACATCAAATACTCCTGGTGAGATTATTCGTTATTGCTTATTTCTTATCATTTTTGATTTCATCATCCTTTCATAAACTCAGGATTCACCGAACCAAGTCAAGCTAAAGACTTTAAATTAGAACTACTCCCTAACCCTATCCCTTAGTTAGATTTTCTTTTTATTGACATTTTAGAGGTTAATTTTTTTCTTTTTCTTTAGGTCTAGGTCATCCTCGAAGGCATCTGGTCATCTATTTATAACCCCACAACATGTCCCTTATACCAAATGTCAGTCCCCGTGAAGTGATCATGGCCAACAATAACAATACTTAGGCCGTGATGACACATCATGGCCCGTAACAACGTCAGACCGAAACCTCCACTTGAATTCATGAGCCATGATATCTCATCACGGACTCCATCGTAGCGAACCTTTGGTCCCAAAAAATTGACACAACCCGTGACCAGTCATCACAGGCTTCATATCCAGTAGTCAATCACCAATTGCAATTACCCCACCCACGACCCGTTAGAACTGATCACGACCTTAGGATCACCTTGATGACATTCATCACGGGCCGCAACCAAACATCACGGCCCGTAAGTGACCAGCTACCAACTGCAAATTCCAACTTACCCAACTGACAACCTGCCACCACCATCACGACTCGCAATTAAAACAAGTTCCACAGTGTTACGGGTCGTGACATCTTATCACGGGTCATGACGAACTTGCATTTCAGCTTGCAACCGCCACCTACCTGCAATTAACGCCCCATGACAAATCACGGCCACCAACGATCAAACTCGACCCTCACAGCCATTAGAGATTCCTCGTAGCGCCTCGCAATTGTCTCGTAACGGCCCGTGAATGCCTCGTAATGACCACAAGGGCGTGTCACGAGGCGGCCTAGCAAACCCAATTTTAACCCTATTAATTGCGTCATTCACGGTCGCAACTACCTGTATATCTCTATATATACTAACCTTCCTGCAGGTTGCCTTTCATCGCCATCTCCGCTCAGATCACTACCACCATCGCCCTCCGCACTACAAGCTTCCTTTATAACCGGTTATCATTACAAAAGCGACGATTCCTACGTCCAGCGTTCATCAGCAAACATGGGCATCTGCACTTGCATCCATTAAGCAAAATCATCTCTGCAACCTCGCAACTTCGCCATCAACGCCAGAAACGACATCAAGCAACTATTGAAGAATCACGACTTTCTATCTTGTGTAACGGGCCGTGACAAAGAGGAGATTAAACCATCGCGGCCGCAACCCCCATCTACGAGGCGTCATTTCATCCATCACAGGCCGCAATTGACATCACGCTTCGTGACCCTCTACATCAACGCCGAACAGCGCCCAGCCGCTCGATGCGTCGCTACGGACTTCCGGGCCACAACTTGTGTCACGCGTCGTAAGTCCGCATAAAAAGGTGACGAAAGCCAGTAGCCGCACCCGTCACGCCTCACAACATCCACTCACCAGCCGCAACAGCAAACCTCACGGACCGTAACTCTTTATCACGACCCGTGAAGAAGCAATAGACCGCGAACACCACCTCTCCCTTGGCCGTTATAGCGCCTCACGCCCCGCGACTCATTATCTCACGGCCCGTAATCTCTCTTCACAGCCCATGATCGTCTAATGGCCAATTCAAGTTGCCCGAAGCACACCATTCGTCGACACCAAGATCTTGTTGAAGAGACACCTCCATCACTTGTATTAGGCCTTATTCCTAGGCCATCGAAGAAACTATTTAAGAAGACGGAGCACCGAGCCTGAGCGGATGTCCTCTCCACTCTTCGGCTAACTCCAACTAGATCCGGGCACGATGCCACAATGATGGAATACAACCTACACTACTTTTTCCTTATGTTGTTCGGGAACATCGGCATGGAGTTCTTCATCAACTAGTGGTGGGCAACATTATTCCCTATTGTGTTCGAGTTTCTGAGCTAGTTCGAGATCAAGAATGCCACTGGTGATAGTCCATCCTATTTTTTTCATCTCTTCAACACCAAGTTCAGCCTCACTCTGGCCAAGTTCAACGCCATCTATAAATTCCCGAACGAAGGATATATGCGCATTCCCAAGGATTTTGACGCTAGTGATTTCTAGAGGCATATCACAGGGGCTGACCACCTTAATTATCAGATGACAAAGAGCACGGTGATCCAGAATTCAGTCTTTCGATATGTACACCGGATCTTATCTAACTCTATTTTTTGGAGAAGTGACAACAATGGGTCGGTGAAAGAATCTAAGCTTTTCTTTCTTTACTGCATGGTGACCCATACACCTGTGAGTGTAGGAGCATTTATGGTGCGTACTTTTTAGAAAAATTCAAGAAAGACAAGGGGACAATTGTTATCGGGGCTCTTATTACCCCAATTGCGCAATACCTCAACCTGGACCTGGATGATCTTGACTCACTGGATGATTTAGCTTTTTTGGATCAACGCATAGTCCAAGCGATGAAGCTTGGGGGTGTTCGGCGGGAAGTCACAGTAGTCCTTTACAAGGATTCAGACATGATCATTCCTTGTTCAGAGACATAGCGATTTGACCCCACAAACAAAGATAATTGGATTATTCTACCTTTTGATGCATCCGGCCGCCACCGATGGTTCCACCTCACTAAGCCCTAGAGTTTGCCCAGCATGACCAGTCCTCCTACATGGATGTTGATCCTTCTAGTGTACCAGTTGCTTATGATTTTTTTGTCCATATACTCTATTCTGACTTTTATGCAGGGCGACATTAGAGATATTAGACACCGTGAGGAGAGAACTAAGAACATGGTTCGACGCATGCATGACTATTACATTGACTAGGGCCACTATGGAGCACTGTTGTTCTATCCACCACCACCTCCACCACCTCAGAAGTAGACTAGGTGGTGTTTGTTCTCTTTGTACTTTTTATATTTTGATTCTTTGTTTTCATGCATTTTGTACCCTCCCTTCGGCTGGGCCTAAACACCAAGGACAATGTTCGGCTTAAACTTAAAGGGAGTTTCATTATCATGCATATTTGCTTATGTTCTATATTTTTGCTTATTGCATTGTTAGCATATTGTATTGCATGGTTGTCATATAATTGAAAATCCAAAAAAAAAATCAAAAAATTGAAAACCCAAAAAGATCAAATTGTCTCATGCTTTGTAATGTTAAATTTTCTGAGACTAATGTTCAGAGACATCTTGTAGATAGTGAAATTTTAATGCCTTAAATTTATCTCTTATCACCTGAACTTTGGGAAAAGATGTATTGTAGATTGTTGCCAAAAAGAATCTTAGATACTTAGACTACAATTTTGATTTATGTTCTGCATGTCCTTTGTATTATTTGATAATAATCACTTCTTTATTGAAACATTAAGTGTATGTTGAGCTTATTACAACAAATAAGTTATGTATATGATTGAAAATATTTATATTTAAGTAGTTGAGGAGGTTGTGATGTTATTTGGAATCTTGGAGGGTTCGGGCTATTAGATCCATAGGGGTTCTTGCTTGGTAACCTAAGGTCATCTGGTCTGGGATCCACCGATCAAAAGCCCGCTACACGAACCTTCTTGTGCAATATGGAGAAGCACACTAATAGTCAATTCACTTATATGATTCGAACCTTAACTCGGAATCTAGGAGAGTTCGGGCGAGTAAGCTCGAGGGGTGCTTCATCACCTTTTGCCCTAAGGCCATCTGGTATGGGAGTCATCAGTCGAAAGCCCGCTACACGGACCTCCTTGTGGAATCCTAGGTGAAGGCTAGAATCTGAAAAGAAATAAAAATCTGAAAACCAAATTATTTTATTAAGCTCAATATATACTTGCTTCTGTAGTATTGAAGTTCTTATTTGATATACTAATCATTGGTGAATGCTAGGGCTGAATTGGAAAGAGTTTAAATGTGTTTAAGTATCAAGAATCTGTGAGGCTGGGATGATCTGGAAAGTGGAAAGAAATTCAGGTGATGAGCGCATAAATGAAGGCAGATGAAGAGTAGTTATTCTACAGGATGGAAGCAATGATTGAAATCCATTTTCTGAGTTTTGCTTTGAATATTGCTTGAGGACAAGCAAACATTCAAGCTTGGGGGAGTTTGAGGCATGCATTTTAAATATATTTTAGGGTTTGCATTAAGCATGATTTTGAGTCATTTTCACATAACATGCATCCATTTCAATCTTTATTTGTTCAAGTTCAAAATCTACTCTTGTTTGGTGCCATTTTGTAGGAAATTACTCGAAGATGCGAAGGAAGGATCAAAATCATTTGAAAATCGCAAGACAACTCACAAGAAATCAACGCTCGGAAGTCATCACGGGCTGTTACAACACATTACGGGTTGTGATGAAGTAAATTAGCCATAGCAAAGTCCATGATGAGCCTTTAAGATTGCATCATGACCTGCATCGAAAGCAGATCAACCTCAACTCAAGAGTTACGGGCCATAATAGCCTATTACGGGACATTATGGTGGACATCACGATCGCAATGTGCATATCACGACCTTCATAGTAGCTGCAACTTCAAATCAGATCTATCACGGGTCGTAACATTCTGTTACGGGGCGTGAAGGCTAATATCACGGAGTGTCACCTTATATCACGACCTTCGCCGAAGCACTGCAATTACAAGTCCAGATTCATTACGGACAGTGATAACTCCTTACGACTCGTAGGATATGAAGAATTTGAGATGCACAACTATTCTGAGCCCGAGTCATGGGCCGTGACTTATCATCACAGGCCGTGACAACTTGAGGAAAAATGAAGCCATTTGTACTTATTGTCGTGACATCCTGTCACGGGCCGTGATGAAGGTACACACACATATCTAATTTATGTGATATTTTGAGATGATTTGACGGCCAAAAAGTTCAGAATTTGATCTAAGACTTTAAAGATTGGATTCTATTATATTTTTGAGGATTTGGATATTGGACTTCCATCATCACCATTGATCGAGAAGCATATTTGATCCAAGAGTTTATATATCTTCATCATTCAACCCTAGGAAACCCTAGAATATAAGAAGACTTCGTCTGCAACCTGGGAGGTATTCAGGGTGACGTTGGGGATGCGAAGAGGATAGACGAGAGAACTAGAGCCATCAACCAAAGAAGAACGCTAGAGAACAAGGCTATTCCGAAGGACTGCTGAGGAGTCAGATCATACATCTGTTACGGAGTCGTTTAACATCTTCTCGACATCTAGAGGAGTAATCTCTTGTTCCATACTTTGTTGGGACGAAACATTTCTATAATCACAACATTATATTCTAAATATTTTCTGATTTAGTTTGTATTCTTTGATATTATTGCTACTGCAAAACTTATATAGCTATCGATACTTTTAGTTGAATTGATTCTTTATGAACTTGATTGCTGAGTGCATTGCTTTTCTTCAATTTTGATTGAATTAATTAGTTGACTATTGACACATCTTCTGTTAATTCATAATCTCTGTAGAGTTGATTATTTATTTTCTAGTTGAAGCAATTAATGTCCTGCGATTCTGACCCGTTAAGGGCATTGTCATTTGTGGTCTGTTAGGTCAACCCGTTAACGGTTGTTTAATAGTCTAGGGAAACATCGTACTGCATATTGTATTTTCTTCCTGAGGATAGAAAATTCATAGCTTAGGTATGCTTAACCATGTGAAGATTCGATAATTGATTTTCATCTTATAAACATTTATTGTACAAGACTATGAGTATTCATCTTAAAGTTAGTATATTCGAGGCCCTAGTCATCATCCCTATATTCCTATTGTTACTTATATTTATATATTATTAATTTTCTAAAATATCCATCCTGAAATTAATGTTTTCTCTTATTAGCCCTGAATTCTGATTAGGTAGTTATATAATTTCTCGTGGGATCGACAACTCTACTCTTACACTTTATTACTTGAACGAGCACTTGCTAGCATTGATTTGACTGTCTTTGTATTTTCCGCTTTAATAATGCAATGTACTATCTTATCCCATGTCAATGCTTTATTTTCTTTCTATATAATGCTCCAATTCAATGCAAAACTTTAATTGCATGTGATTACTAATATAATCTTTGACTTATCACATTAGTGACTTTGAGGTTATTTTGGAGTGGCTTTGAAATGACTAATGAGCTCTTTAGAGGTTCGCTAATACAGTGATTAGTGGTGGTGCACAAACAACGATAGAGGCCCACAAGGAGGAAGCAAATCTAGAATAGGAATAAGTAGCTTTGTTGCAGCTACATTGTTGGCCCTAACCATGCATTGTTTCGTCAATGACTCTCAACAATAAAGTAATGACGACCTCAACTTTTATTTAGTGAAAATGGTTGAACCTATACTTTTTCCCAATATAAATCCTTATCATAACATAGAATATAGAAATAACTCATCATTTAGGGTTTACCAGAAAATATGAAAAATATATTACAGCAACCTCGCCAACACGGGTTGTGTTCAACTAAGTAATTCATCTCAGCATACTTCGTCGAGTTCAATCTATCGGCATGAGTCATGTTAGGGTTTAACATGGGTTATGTGCTATACATATTAACAACGTTTCTTTAGATGAACATCGGGTGAGTTTGTAAATCATGTCAAGAGTACCATGCCCTAATTAACATATAATTATATATTTAATTAACATAATCCCAAAACCCAATCTCCACCCAAAGATGGTGTAGGACGTATTCGGTATCACGTAGGTTGCATTGCACTGGTGCGGTACTAGGGTTTCGTCCCTACGAACATGGATCGTGTCAAAGGGCAACACAATCAATGTCTGACTGCTCAATCATGACTTCTCTAACTTTCGATGAATTAAATATATGTTTTCGTACAAAAACTATCGTACAATTATATCCCTATAATGCATTTCGAAGGCTAAATAGAGATCCACAAGACATATCCGTAATGTAAATTCAAATTTATGGGAAACCTGACATGCAATTATCAATAGAAAAAAAATATCGAAAGGGGTCCACCTAAAAGCATACTTGTTTTGTCAACTGGCTTGGCCTTCATGTTCCATTCAGTCCCTTGCCTTCATTCTCTTGTAATCCTTGCTATCGTCGATCTCCTTCATCTTCCCCTAGAATGGTTTAGGTATGAGAATCCTGAGGAGAAAAAGATAACTTAGATCTACCAAGGGAGAGAAGAAGAAGAGAGGAGAGAATGTAGGATCTATATGGCACCAAGAAAGGGGGGGGGGGGG
>LTAE01012733.1:0-10332 GCA_001647135.1 Pontederia paniculata
ACTGGAAGGCCTGCGTGGAAGAAAATCTGGTCGATTGAAATACCACCCAAAATCCATGTATTTCTTTGGAAATTGTTACATAATAGGTTACCTACTAAAGAATATCTAAGCAGGTTTGATAGCGCTATCAACTCAGTATGTCCTCTGTGTGGGATGGTGCCAGAGACGGTTCAACATTTATTTTTCTTATGTCCGGTGGCATCGGAGCTATGGGCATTATTCGAATCTCAATTGCATATCAGTTTCACCTGTAGAAATAATTGGCATACAGGAAGTTGGGTAGAGGAAGGAGCATCATTGGAAAAAAACTCCCGGCGCAAGTTACAATCCTTGATAGCTTTCTCTCTCTGGGGTTTGTGGAGGTATCGAAACGATATTATGTTCAACTCACGCATGGCAACCGTTCAAACAGTCTGGTGCAAGGTTCTGGCTGGGTATAATGAGAATGTAGATTACCACTTATCTGAGACACCAAGCCCCCAAGGTCGTATCACGGCCCGGTGGGAGCCCCCTAACCCCTTAAGAGTTAAAATTAACTCTGATGGCTCTTTTACAAGGGCAGGGGCAGAGGGGGAGCAGGGTTCTTACTAAGAACTAATACTGGTTGTTGCTTAATTGCAGGGGCGATAAGACATGATGCAAACTCAGCTCTGGAGGCGGAATTAAAGGGAGCGCTGGAGGGTATTAAGGCAGCTAACTCATTGAACTGTCGAAGTGTTATACTGGAGTCTGACTCCATCAACCTCGTGCAGATTTTAAACAACAAACTACATGCACCATGGCGACTATGGAGTATTGTATCGGATATCTTTCATATATCCAAATCTTTTGATAGCTTCACATGCTCACACTGCTACAGAGAAGCTAACAGAGCAGCTGATTACTTAGCTAACTTAGGTAGGAAGTCAATTACTGACTGTTTTTGGCGAGAGCGCCACCCTCAAGGCCTCGCGAATATTCTGTATCAAGACTGTAGTAACCTTTCAGTTAATAGCTAAAGTCAGTTCCTTTTTAGAAAAAAAAAATTTCATACTTCTACTTCGTCGTGTTCACCATATATTCTCTCTCTCAACACTCGTGGATGGTGTTTCGTTGTTGCAGAGAAGAAAAAAATGGATATCTTTCATTGGCCAACGCTTGTGATCATGAGCGATTCTCATGCTTCATTGAATTCTAGGATTTAAATAAAGTTATTTTTTACTTCTAAAATCACATAATACAATTATTATAAAGTTAAAAATTTAAACGTAAAAAAGTTATAAAA
This sequence comes from Pontederia paniculata, assembly GCA_001647135.1. Lineage (NCBI taxonomy): Eukaryota > Viridiplantae > Streptophyta > Magnoliopsida > Commelinales > Pontederiaceae > Pontederia > Pontederia paniculata. Next base: position 1,265 of record LTAE01012733.1, read on the forward strand.
TATTTATATAATACATTATCAATATTGTTTCACTATTAAATATAAAAAAATATATTACATTATCTCTCAATATTTTCTAATAAAAGGATAATCACTTATTAAATTAACAATCATGTGCATTACTCTATTTACTATAATAACTAATCTAAGTAGCAATTAATATTATCATATTTATTTATATAAAATATTATATAAATATATATTTATTTATCAAAATATCCTTTATAAATGTTATCAAGTTGAAAAAGTTATATTATTAAGTTGGAATTTTTATAGTCAGATCACAATTAAAATTATATTAAGTAATTAATTAATATATTTTAAAATATAATATAATATAATATAATATAATAATATAGTTATAATTAATATTAATAATTATAATTAATTATACTTATAATTAATAACTAATTATATATTATTGTTCGTAAAAATGATAGTAGTAATATAATATAATTATATGGTGTATTTTTTATTTCATATTTTATTAGAGATTCGAGAGCTTACTCAGAAATTTTACTAAGTAAACTCTTTAGCGATGAGTCAAATCGTTAATTTTGATTCTGACGATCCAATATCATTTTTTTTAGTTTTTTTTTAAATTTGATCCCAGAACGTCAAAATCGAATCTATTGATCTGAATCATCGTTAAATAGTCTACTTAACAAAAACTGCTAATTAGGCTCCCTTTTCTCATTTTATTTATGGAAGAATCATGATGACGAATATGAAAAACAACTATAAACAAGATTGTCATTTGAGTTATCTTCTTAGGTAATTTAGGTTATCATCTCATAAGCAATCTATATCATTAAGTAATTTAGATTATTTACATATTAAAATAAATAATAAAAGTAATTTAATAGGTTCAAATAATTTTAAGTTCAGATTATTAGTACTCTGAAAAAATTATCCATAACGCCTCCTAGATGATCACAATGTGAACTCACTAACTATTATTTTTTAACATTATTTTTAAATACTTTAAATAATTATTTTTCAAAATATTTTTATTATATAAATGAGAAGATAGGTAGACCCGTATAAATTTGAGAGTTTGAGTTTACGTGCGTATAGAATTTTAAACCAATTTAATTAGTAAAATTTTACTGACGTCGTAAACTCTTAAAATTAGTGAATTTCCGGAAACATCATATGCACACGCGGCAACGTCTGTTGGATATATGTCATTTGTTACTTTCGTCTTCTCCAATAACAGCAGTTTAAGATTTTTTATTTTTTTGAATGACACCCCTTTGCAAATTAATAGTATGGCCGTTGTATAATGTTGTGGTCGTATATAAGATTCAGACATGTCCGGCTCGATCTTAACCCTGTTAGGCTCCTTGTTCACGTCAGGGCGCATGCACGTACAAGAGAATGAACTCGTAGGAAAAGTTAAACTCATGCATGCAACCTACGTATAGAAACCAAATTGGTTGAAACATGTATTCATATCATCTTTGTCTCACTATCTGTTGGTGGCTGTGGGAGAATTGTGAAGAATTTATAGCAACGACATCACCCAAATGGATACCACAACCCCTATGCAGGCTAAGATAACTATGTATATATCTTTTATATATCTCTACAAAAACTCTTCAAGTCCTCTTAGAGCACCTCTGATGGCCAGGCTCTTAGCTCTTCTCCTATTATGGACTTCTATATCTGTTGAAGCATCACATGAATTATCTCCACATTACTACCATGACTCATGTCCCTTCGTGCACAAGATAGTGAGGGAAACCGTGGCAGAAGCAGTCAACATGGATCCGAGAATGGCAGCCTCTCTCCTTCGCCTTCACTTCCATGATTGCTTCGTTCTGGTCTAATTAAAAGTTCCTGGTATAGTATATTTCCTCTTCACTACTGTATATGTTCAACATTTGGCTTAATTTGCAGGGATGCGATGCTTCACTTCTTCTAGACAGCAGAGGCGAGATAGTTAGCGAGAAGTATGCACTGCCAAACTTGAATTCTCTACGGGGATTCGAAGTCGTCGACACGATAAAGGCTCGGCTGGAGGACGCTTGTCCGCAGACGGTGTCGTGCGCGGACATCCTAGCTATCGCTGCTCGGGATGCTGTCAATTTGGTGAGCTGATTTGTACCCCAACACAAGGCCTGCATGTTGGCTCTAATTGTGAAACAGTGCAGTAGAAGTCATTTATAAGCTTATGTTTTGACATGAGATCTACGAACTATGGGCTTCTACATAAAAAATAATTGTAATGATCGATTATATTTCAGAATTGTTAAATTAATGAACTTCGACTTTCAGCATTAAATGGCACAAACTTGTAGTTTATGTCTTTGAAATGTGATATGTAGAGAGGCGGACCAACCTGGGAGGTGCAATTGGGAAGAAAGGACTCCTTAAAAGCAAGTGTCAGCACTGCAAACGAAATGCTACCTGCTCCTAACTTCACACTTGATATGCTTGTACACAGTTTCAAAGATCATGGTCTTGATATTGTGGATTTAGTCAGTCTCTCAGGTATTCATTAGCATAACTATACATCTCGACCCATTCATATCGCTTGAAGAAATAAGGATAGCTGTATTTTGATTCTAGGAAGTCATACAATTGGGAGATCAAGATGTAAACACTTCAGAGGAAGGCTCTATGGAGGTGATCATGAACCTGTAGTTGAATCATATGAAGACGATGATCACTCCCATGGAAGGCTCTCGGAATTCTTCAAGTCACTGCGCTCAGTGTGTCGGCCGTCGGGGAAGGACAATCTGCTGATTCCTCTGGACTTCAAGAGCTCGAGGAATTTCGACAACCAGTATTACATCAACCTGATCAGAGACAACGCGCTGTTGAAGAGCGACAATGAGCTCGTAACAGCTCACCCAGAGGGCAGCATAGCAGAATTGGTGCGGGCATATGCACAGAATCAAGAAGTGTTCTTCAGGGACTTCGCCAGATCCATGGTCAAAATGGGCAATATCGACGTCATTACAGGAGACAAAGGGGAGATTCGGCATCACTGTCGATATGTGAACTCTAATAAGCATTGTTGAGATCCTACTATGCATGTAAGAAATAGTATTGTGCTCTTGTAATTAGCACTCCCTAGTGAAAGGTAGGGGTAGTTTATCTTGATATCAAGTTGCTCACCTGTAAAGACCTTTGCAAGCAAGTTTGTTATTGGTTTGCATGAATAGCTTGCAGCAGCAATTGAAGTTCATTTAAAAATGACTAACGCATTATTTGACATCTCTTAAAAATGACGTATATATTTACTAAGTTAATATATTATTTAAAATATTTAATAAATATAATTAATACTATCAATAAATGATTGAAATTTAATATTTTGAAACGCTTAAAAGATCAACATTTAGACTAATTATTAGTGTATTGAAATTTATTTTCAAATGTATCATCAAAATATTTCGTTATTACTTATTATTTATATAAATACACGACCACTTTATTATTGATTATTATTTTATTAATTTATAAATCATTTAGCTAACTATTTATTTTGTTAATATTTATTATTATTAAATAGTTAAAATAAAATAAGTTATTTAATTTATGAAACATATAATAATGAAACTATTTAAATAACTATTTATATTATTTTTAGTTATTTCAAATCACATTCACCGAGTTAAATAATTACCTTTTAAGGTGACCCTGACAGGGGTACCGATCGATCGAAACGCTGTATTTTTCAAATAGTTTTATTAAATTTAATATTAACTTGCTACTAACTAATTGTAATCTTTAATCACTAGTTAATTATTAATCTCTAATCGTTATCTATTATTAACTATTCAAATCTTTAGTACACGTCAAACAGAGCCAAACAGAGCCTAAGTGAGATCCAGGAGGAGAGAGAGGGTGAGAGTCGGAATTAGTTTTCGGAAAAGAAAGATGTGAATTTTATACATAAGTTTTCTTTGTTACATATAAGTCATTGTTTTAGCCAATTAAATGGGTTTGTTCACTTCCTCCCTTATCCCTTAGTTTGACCGACTTATGAACCAGTATATACGACCATGATCATAAATAAGACAATTTTTTTACCATGATCATAAATAAGACAATTTTTTGACCTGGTTGCTTTGAATTCCACCGTGAGCACATGGTAGAGAAGTGAGAAGGGGTATACTACAAGGCTTTGAGTTAAGGAGAACACGAAGAGAATACTATAATTTGCTAAGGACATGAAAGGTATGTATAGATAGATCTAATTATTTGTGTTCTAGTTATGTTTTACGCTTTTGAATATAAAGTTTAAAACTAAATATTAAACTGTGTGAATATGTGGAAAATTAAATCAATTAGTGTAAATGTGCGAAATTAAGTTGGCAAACATTTTTCTTTAGTTATAAACTAGATAGCCGAAAGTTCACCTCATCAATAGTATGCTTTATAATATTTTAAAAATTATGAAACTTCTCTGGAATGATCTCTTAGAATACTACAAGAAAATTTGGTTTTAGTAATGTCTAATAAACATCACGGATGCTTGATTAAACGTTACCAAAAACTTTTTGTGACGTTTATTAGACATTACCTACAGACGTCACCAAAGTCAAGTTACGAAAATGTCTATGTAACGTGTATTTGATAGTCGTTACTAAAAAAATAAACGTAACAAAAACTACAACCTTTAGTAACATTTAAACGTCACAAAATATTTTATATTAGTTACATTTAAACGTGACTAGATGTCTATGAGGATTCATCTCACTGCATAAACGTGACAAAAGATAACTAACAGTAACGTCAAAACGTTACCAAAAATAGTATTTAGTAACATTTAAAAGTCACTAAAAATATTTTATCAATGTTTAAAATTTTTGAAATGTTATGCTTCGTGCAATTTAATTGATTCAAATAAAGCATTAAAATTAATTTTATTGTCATTTAAATCTCCCAATAAGTATTTTAACAATTGATATTTGCATCAATTAATCATAGTTTTTTTTTCAAAAGCAACTAGTAGATTTATCATTCATTGGCACATTAATTTAGTCTACATAATTTTAGAGCATTTCAAAATTGGGAGGGGCCAAGGATTGAACCCTTGACCTCATCATAGTACCCAAAACCCCCTAATCACTACACCAAGTAGGCAACCTTGCTCTCTTTTAGCATTTATTTTATATATTTATTGTATCTACTAGTATATACCTATATATATATATATATATATATATATATATATATAAATACTTTTTATACCGAAAAGTTGGCCCCCCCAAACTATATGTAGGTCCGCCCCTGATGTTTGGCGTCTATGAGGCTCTCAAACAGTACCTTGCTGGAGGTCAAGCCACTTCAAATCTAGGAAGGGGATCTTTGGTATTTGCTGGTGGACTGGCGGCAGCATCTTTCTGGTTAGTGTTTATCCAACAGATGTCGTAGAAAGTGTGATTCCGGTTGATGACTATAAGAAGCCAAAGTACTCTGGCTTTGTCGATTCGCCTTTTCTTTGTAGAAGATTATGCAAAAAATCTGAAACAAATACATGCAATTTAGCATTAACTATTAACACAATCATAGCAGAGGAAATTGCCTTCTTAACTTTGAGACAATTAGGAACACAATTAATTTAACATGAACTTATAGTACAACTGCCACTTATTACATGGTATACTGACATGAATAACAATCTATGTTCATATTGCACAAAATAACTAGGAGGTGATCATATTATCAATACCATGATAAATCACAAAATAATGTAACAATAAACTAGAAATTACAAAGAAAAAAGCATAACAATATGTGTTTTTATCAATATGATCTGTTCAACCATTCTTGGAACATAGACAATTAATCACTCTAAAGCAATAAGAGAATTCTAATTGGCGAATCACCTTAATCAACTTTCGAGATCACTTCATCTTCGTCGTTGCATGTCGAAGCTGAGGGAGAAGTATACTTTGTTCTAGTCTTTAAGAACAAGGCACTAATTTGCAAAAATTATTTATTGGAAGATGATAAAAAGATAAGATACAAGGCACTAATTTGCAAAAATTCTAATGAAAAAAAGAACTAAAAGCAGTGTAATTTCTAACTTTTGGCAGGCTTCAAAATCATGGATGTTCGACATCAGTCGAGTATATATGACAACATGAGAATGCTCCCTAATAAAGTTCTAATTAAAACAGTAATAAAAAAGCGTTGTGTTCAAAAAGTGTTATTATTTCATCTACATAATGTTGCCATTTGATCCACTCCATTGGCAGGACGCAACAGCAATAAAAGAAAATTTATCTCTCAAATCTATATTCTAAAAAATGAGAAGATTATACCTAAAAAGAAATGAGAGGATATCCTGGTCAGATTTATTCATAATCCTTTCTTGGACACATCCTCACAGAAAAAAAAATAGATACAACTCATATGTATCAGATTCAGTTTACTCTGTTCCATACATATCTCAAAGAGTATTATAAGAAAAATTACTACTAATTCTTGAAAGATATGAAAATTGTGGAGGCTCTACATTGCATCATGAGGCCGGATGTTATCATAAGAAAAATCCATTAACCGCCCCCTTTTTGTGTTTTGTGCTGCAGCAGATGCTCGGGACAATAAGATTAACTAATACTAATGACATCTAGCAACTTCACTCAAGAGTTAAATAATCCAAGTCTGACATGTATCCATCTCAAATCTTACTAGTTAATTGGTATTCAGATACACACAATTAATGCAGGCTATATATATAAAATGTAGAAGGATATTGTCCAAACAACACACTCAAAATTGCTTCTGCAGAAAAGAAAATAAAAACATAAAGCAAACATGAACAACTCTGAATCAACCAAAAAAGAAAAAAAAATACAAGGAACAATGATTGATAAACAATGCAAACTCGTAGTCTGCCTTTAAGGATTTGTTTGCTTATCATCTCCTATAGTTTAAATAGAAAGCACCAATTAAATTTGATATTGAGATGAGAACATGAAACTTCAAAAAAATAGGCGATCACAAAAACATCTTGAACTATTGATTAAATCAACAACAAATAATGATTGTAAATATGAGGAATAAACCATAGGTCTGAATAGAAAACATTTCAAAAATTTAATCTGATTAGAGAACCTGATGTCAAGAAGGGAGGGTGTGTTGAAAATGTTAAGCCGGAATCGTATGTTGTTATCACAGATTTAATCGCCGCCGGGGATATCCAGTAGCAGATCTCGCAAACAACTTTGGGTCGGTGTAGCGTTGCCGAAGCGAGATCGAGAGTGATTGAGACGTGGCTGGAAATCTCATCGGAGTTGCAGAGATCTCGCTGAAGTTGCAGAGATCGAGTTGCATAGGTTGCCATGGCTGGAAAACTCGACGGGGTCGTGACCAAGGGAAGAAGGTAAAAGACCTTGTTAGGTTAAGAAAATAAGACATTAAGATTTGGGATTGTCTTTAGCCGTTTGATCAGATATCAACAATAATGACCTTTTTGACCTCTTATAGTGCTATATTTGCAATACGTTATTATATCCTTTTTCTAATACTATCAATTTATTTAATATTCATTATTAACTTTTTTTAACTTTGGTAACATTTTTTAAACGTTATTAAACATATTATGCTTTATTCATTTATATAAACGTTACAAAATATTCAAATTATAGTAACAAGTATTGGACGTTACCACATCTCATAATCTTTAGTCACATTTATAAAAATGTAAATGACATTAATGACTAAAATTCTTGTAGTGGACTTTTCTCAAAATAAAATGTATTCAGAGAGTTATGGATTAATTAGTAACTATAGGTTTAGCTAGCCTAGATAAACAAGCAGACTTGATTGAAATTATACCGTAAACTGTGTATTTGAAGATAAAATATGAAACTTAAATATCTGAAATATTATATCCTAAGGTTTCAATTGAAATGGAATTATCTCAAATCATTTGTCTAAAGAGAGTAATGAGGAAAACCACTGGTACCTATATGTTTTTAGAATTACAGCTTGAACACTTGAATATTATAATCATGAGACTTTTTGTAAATAACTCATGAGGTACAAAAAATTTAAATTAAAATATATTAAAAGTTTTCTGAGTCTACTTTCAAATGAATTAATTTCATCGAATTTGGTCTTTTGTAGTGAAAATTAAAAATAAAATTTTCACTATGTGTCAAGCTGCTAGAATGTGTAGTTGACTTAATTGGTCACGAATTTAGGTCTCGCAACCTGAGTTTCCTGTTGAATCTTAATTAGGATTAATTATTTATTTCATGATAAATTGTGAAAATTTTGAATTATTTGTCTTGTGAATAATTATTCTTCAAATTAATTATTTAATATTATGAATTGAAAAGAATGAGTTATGCATCATTGTTGTGATTCTCATTTGTGTTAATAAAAAAATTCAAAGAATGGATATTATGAAATTTTATCCATGTGATTAGTTGTGAGTATTGAATTTTGATGTATATTTTTGATAATTTGTGCTTAATATATTTTAAGTGGACTTTGAATTTTAATTGTATCATGTGATCTTAAGTGCTTCAATGAAATTAATAAGTGAAAGATTATGTAGCACAATAATGATAAAATCGAAACTAAGTGCCACACGAAATAATGCGTAGGCCATCTACCGAGATTCCTAAAGAATGAAATTATTATGTGGCTCAAATGAGCAAGCCTTACGAGGCAATGGTTCAAAGAGAGACCTATGGTGCACTACTATATAATGTGATATCACAATGGCAGCGGTGAATATAGTAAGCAAAGATAATGAATGAAAAAAATATGTGAACATGTGATACATTTTTATATAATTTACTTATGAGATCTTATTTGTTTCCAAAAAAGAAAATTTATGAATTATGAATTTATATAATTTACTTATGAGATCTTATATTTTTATGAATAATATTTTACGTATTTGATATTTGAAAATTTTAAATTCTATTATATGCATTTAATTTTATTTGTTGTTCCTATGTACGAGTCTTTGTTCAAGAAAGAAATATCATATTTTTTCTTGTACTTGGATCATGTAGGTTAAAAAAATGATAGGTGGTGGTTGATGCTCATGACATCTTTTTGCACATGGAATATATATATATATATAT
>LTAE01012734.1:0-13450 GCA_001647135.1 Pontederia paniculata
TGTTCAATCCCTCCTAATGCTCAGACCAATGAAATCAATTACACTAAACAATCAATAATCAAACTTCATGATCATCATAGAGAAAATAAAGCATTAAGGAAGACAATCGTGTTCTAAAAGAAACAAATCAGTGAAACTCAGTCCAAATTAGGGTTCACAAACTCCCTAAAACAAATGACTAAAAAAGATAACAGTTCTTCCAAAAGAAAATAAATCAAACTCTAGATCTTTGCAGAAGATCTTCAATGTTTTGCTCTTCTTCGCCTTAGACAATCAAAATTTTGCTTCAGGATCGAATAGATCTCTCTGGCTTCTTCTCTTCAAATTTGTCTCTTAATGTGTATAATAATCTGAATGAATGATACTCTTAGCCTCTGTTTTTCTCCTCTTTTGGACTTTTTCATCCTCCATGATATATTTGTTTGTCTCTTTCACTCTCCACTGAGTAGTAGTCCATCTCCTCTGTTTATAGTATCTTCTAGGTCTCCACCTTCTGTGATAAAAGTTTTATTGGTGGCATGGACGAATAACAGTAGGTGGTCCTTTAGCAGCTTCTTGAGATTCAACAATTTGAGAAGACAGTTGTGCAACTTGCTTCTCTAGTTCTTGAAATTTTGCCTCCATGGATTCAAATTTGAGTTGAAATTCTGCTGGCTCGGGAGAAGAAAAATCATGAACTACTTTTTTGTGATCTTTTATTTGTGTCAATTGGGCTTCCAAGTTGTTGCTCAGTTGGTCTTGTTGAGTAAATTTGTTTTGAGTTGTTGATACAACTTGACCAAGCATGTCCTCCAACTTGACCCTTGACTCTATTGATGATTTGAGGACACCACCTGTCTCTGTGTCGTGTTCTTTAATTTCTAAAATCTGAGTCTCTATGCTTTTGATGTACTCTTCTTACATAGAAACTTTCAACACCAGCATGCCCACCATATGTGCCAGCATGGCAAGCAGATCTGTTGATATGTCTTCTTCTTGAGGTTGACATGATGGCTTGCTAGCATTGTGTCCAGGGAGATTGATTCCAACTTGAATAATTTTTTGTGTGTCTTTTTGTTGATGACTCGATGATGCTTCACACTGCTCAAGTTTGGCTCCCCCATGGACTTCATCTTGCTTTGAATTCTTGTTCTTGCCTTCAATTTGTGATTTTGATTTTCCTTGCTTCTTCGCCATTGAGGGTACTCAATTGATCAAGTTGTGTATAAAGACATCTCCTTAAAATTAACACAACACTAAAAGAAACATTGAAGGATATGCAGTAATGATTCTCACGTGACAAAAAATAAAAAATCTCAAGTTACTAATGAAATTAGATAAGTAAGCTAACAATTAATCCCCCACAACGGCGCCAAAAACTTGAGCATTCTAAATACACTAGCAAGGGCACTAGTCGTTCAAGTAATATAATGAAAAGAGTAAGGATGTCGAACCCACGAGAACTAATGTAACCTAGCCTTGTCTATATCCAAAAGTAATAGAGAAAAGATCAAATTCAATTCTAATTTAGAAGATAAAAGATAAGAAAAGATAAAATTCTAGAGATAAGGTCAGATAAGATCGAATCAGATTAAAGTTGGAAGATTCAGGACTCTATCTCACCACTAAATCAGATTGAATAGAATTGTTTCTAATGATGGACTAAGAATTGCCTAAAGTATGATCCCTTAAACAGGTGCAATCAACTATCTCAAATTCAGATTAACCAGGATGTTCAAACGAATCCACCCTAAATCAATAAAAACTAAGATGCTTTAATGTTGCAGTTCTTAAACTGTTGACCACTTAAGCAAGTCCAATCAACAGGACACTCAACCTAGAATCTCCCGCGAGTAATCAGATTGTGACATGAATTGCTATGACTTAAATTTCAATGATAATTCTCATACCAATGAAATCTATTACATTAAACAGTCAATAATTAAACTTCATTATCATCACAGAGAAAAGAAAGCATTAAGGAAGATAATCGTGTTCTAAAAGAAATAAATCAATAAAACTCAATCCAAATTAGGGTTCACAAACTCCCTAAAACAAATGACTAAAAAAGATAACAGTTCTTCCAAAAGAAAATAAATCAAACTCTAGATCTTTGCTGAAGATTTTTAACGTTTTGCTCTTCTTCACCTCAGAAAATCAGAATTTTGCTTTAGGCTTAGAATATATCTCTCTAGCTTATTCTCTTCAAATTCGTCTCTCTATGTGTATAATAATCTGAAAGAATGATCCTCTTAGCCTCTTTTTCTCCTTTTTATACCCCCTCTAGATTAGGGTTTCATAGGAATCTGCAGTAATCTAGTGATCTCGATCAATGCTTGATTAAATCCCTTAAAAACCTCTTCTAAATCCTCAGGAGTGTTCTCTCAGTCAAGTCTCCAAATATCAAGATCAGATAGAATTCTTCCCGACCGTCAAATCTTATCAAATCCGTGACTATATCAACTTGCGGCATCTTCTCACGGCCCGTAACATGTTGTAATGGCTCGTAATTGATTGATTCTTCATATGATCTTCAGTCTTCATGGCCCGTAATGGAAAATAATGGCCCGTGAATTGTGCACAGATTCGATCTCCCGAGGTGACTCTTCATACTTATGGCTCGTGGTGGATCATCACGGCCCGTAACATCTTCACTGTAGCTTGGTAACCGCTTCAGCAAACGTTGTGATACGCTCTTATGCCTCATGACTTGTCATGTAATGGCCCGTAACATCCTGTAACGACCCGTAATCGATCTAGAAATTCTAAATTGGAAGCTTCTGCTAAGGTCGTAATACTGATGTTATGGTCATGACCTCCGTCCTTACGCCCCGTAACACTCCATCAAGACCCGTAACACCTTGAACTGAAGCTGTATTGGCCGTTGTGAAGATCGTAATGTGTGTGACGGCCTGTGATGGCTCGATTGCTCCTTTATGCCTTCATCGCGGCCCGTAATATCTTGTCACGGCCCGTGATGAGTGCTAAATGTTGTAATGTCCTCCATAAATGTGCTCTTTTGTTCATCGATCCCAGCCCTTAGTCTCTTCAGTTGATTTCCTACAAAATAGTCACTAACAAGAGTAGAATCATGACTCGAAATAATATGAATAAATAAAGAATAAAATAGATGCATTCGATGCCAAAATGACTCAAAATTATGCTTAATGCAGGCCCTAAAATATGTTATAAAATGCATGCATTAGGGTTCATGCTAGATAGACATAGATAAGATGATGTTTAGAATATTAAATCTCTGTTTAACCCTAGAAATAATTAGATATTCGGCCTTAGTAAATGATATTGAAGTCCGACTACATCATAACGGTCGTGAAAGAGGATTTCACGATCGTGATGGCATCGGTCATGGTCGTGAAGACGGCTTCACGACCATGAACCTAGGTGTCATGGCCCGTGAAGACAGCTTCACGACTGTTAACCTAGGTGTTACGGGCCGTGAAGTTTGTCTCATGCCCGTGAAGGGATGAACGGAACGAAGGCCGACGAATATGACCGTGAAGATTTCACCACTTTGAACCTAAGATCATGGGCCGTGAAGGATGGTTCACGCTCGTGAATAAGAAGATCACCGTGAAAATGTGATGCCTATGAAGTTGGTCATGCCCGTGAATTCGTGGCTACAGACCATGAAGTTACAAAAGTAATCGCCTGTTCACGACCATGGAGAAAGCCCTAACGCCCGTGAGCTCTTCCACGACCACTAAGGAAACTTCACGGGTCGTGATGATACGTCACGGGCCGTGAAGGACAAGAACGAAGCACGTGACTATGCAACTGAGTCACGGTCGTAAGCTATATTTCACGACCGTGAACAAGGCAAGAACTGGAAGCCCTCACTCCCGTGAACTGGGTTCACGACCATGAAGGGAACTTCACGAGCCATGATGATACGTCATGGGCCGTGAAGAACGGTATGAAGGAATCGTAACAGTCGTGATATGTACATCACGGGATGTGAATCCGAGAGTCACGGTCGTGAGATGTATTTCACGGGCCATGATAGGCTTGATGAAAAGTAATTGATGCTGATATTATTTTTAATTAAGCCATGAATGATGGAAGATTAAGGATGAAGTTATTTTAAATATTGGAAAGAAGTTTTATTTGATATCATATCTTGTTTTATGAATATTAAGGATTAACTATGTGGACAAGATAAAGCTTCACCATGCTTCACCTAAATTAAATAATGTCCCCATATATCGTTAAGTTTTGGGAGCGCAATGATTTTTAAGATAGGACGGACAGGGCAGCTGCCACCTAGTTCCTATTGCTTGGCTTCTTCCCGCCCTGCAACGAAAGGATTTCTCAAGCATTCTATGTTGGTCATGGCTTGTGCACCCCCATTGACCTATGATAATGACGTGGAGTAATTGAAGTTTGGCCTTGGCCATAGCTTACTCCTTAAGTATAGATAATAATCGGAGTGATGGATGTTTGGTCATAGTTATAGCTCACTTCTTATGAAAAGTATGCTTAGAGTGATTGATGTTTGACTATCAATTATAGCTCACTCTTGATGCCAAGTTATGAAAGATAATTAAGTTATGAAAGATGAAAGATGATATTATGTAAGATGTTAAGATTGTGATGTATGAAAGCATAAGATGATGATCAAGATGATAAATGATAAGTAAGAAATGTAAGAAAGTTAAGAAGGGAATAATTGACTTTATGATTTTATCATTAGCTTATTCTCGTGCTTTTTATTTATCATGTCATGCTTATTTATTGATTGACTTACATAATGAGCTTCATAGCTCATGGATACTTCTCTTCCCTGTATTGGATCCTGCACGTGAGTAGTCTGTAGTATAGGATGCTAGTGGTGCATGCAGCGACTGATGCTCGTGGTGGCTGACTTTGCACATGTTTAGTGATCCTACTAGTGTATCTTTGTTTTAGTCTTTTATATTGAGTTGTTCTAGTCAGACTTTTGAGACATTTATTGATGTAAGAATTTTGCATATTTTTCTTATGTTATAGAAAGAGTTTTTGGACTCCTTAAAGTTTTTATCTATTTCACATTTTTGTTGACCAAGTCTTGTTAATCAACCTTTAAGTCAAAATTAAGTATGATGTCATGGCTCACCAAGGAAGGCATTCTGCCACGTGGCGGGGTGGTCTTCAGGGGGAGTTACATTGGTAGTTTTCTAAACGAAAATAAATAAATGTAAATAACCTATAAATTGATGTGTGATATACAAAATTTGATGAAAATGAATTAAATATGCTATGCAAAATGTCATAAATTTACATGCATCAAACTCTCCCAAGATTATAATCTTGATTGTCCTCAAGCAAACATCAAAAGAGACTCAAGAAAATTTCATCATAATCATCAACTAGACCAATATTTTTCTCGTATTGTTCGCTTACATGTTCATCACAAGAGCATCTCACCTTTGTGAAAAATTCAAAAAAAAATCTTCATTGGACTCCCTTAAGATTGAAATCATGTTTATCCTCAAGCAAACATCAAGATAGAATCCAAAAAATTTCATAATTGTAATTACCCTAAAAGCACACTCCGACACCTCGTAGAATGTCCTTCTCGAGACGCTACGAACTTACATCTTTGACTTCACTTTTGATCAATTGACAGGTCAACATTATAAACATGTCATTGCGGAAGGCAATATCTATAATAAAACATCATTGTGGAAGCCAATATTTAAAATATAACTTGGACCTATGACATGTGCGAATATCATCACGTTATCATCGTCTATTTAGACCTATTTACCTACAAGATTATATGCAGGAGAGACAATTCTCCCATGAGTTATGAAGTCCAAAATGTAAAGTTCATAACAATAAGGTAGAACGTATATGAAGATATAAATAGGGAAAATATGTCCTATCTTTGGGTCACAATAAATTTACTGTATCTTTTCCATTACTTCGCATATTTCTTATCAATATGATTCATTAAACCATGGCGAGAGCATTGCATTATGATAAACAATTTCCATTATTCCATGTTCAATATGTCCAAGCCTAATATGTTCATTACATTGCATCTTTCCTTTAATTGTCATTGATCCATCTGCGGTAAAAATGTCAATTGCATCTCATATCATGATTCTTATAATCTTCTTTGTTCAATATATTTAAGCCACCTTTAACTTGGAATCATTTTACTTATTTCCCTATTTATCTTGTCCTAAGTTGACAATCATTACAAATAATAATGAGCCTTTACTAATGCATTGAAGATTTTGATAAGCTCTGATATCTTATGGCTAGCTAGACCATGGGGTCTTTTTCTGACCCAAATTCTTTTTTACCCAAACAAAGACACATGAACAATAGTCTCCAAAGAAACTCAATTACCCCACATTTGAGGTCCATGTTAACAATAGGGATAAATTCCACAATTCAACGAGGGTTATCCTCTTAATGCCCAAGTTCAATCACTAACAAGTTTTAACCCTACCAACGATTGATCTAGGTTATCGTTTAAGGACAACTAGAGCTACACTATTCATCAAACCATCTCAATCAATCGTAAAATCAAATCACACATATTAATAAAAGCATAATAAATTGAATTAGATATTCATTGACGCACAGCCCACGTCAAAATATGACATGAGTTGTGTTGGCTTCTTCCATGAGAGTGTGATCGATTGAACATGGATGGTGTTCTATAGAAGGCGGTCCAGGTTCAAGATGACGCAGTCCATGTCGTATCAATACTTAATCATGTTTAGAAAATGACCAGGAAACATGGGCCGCGTGAAAAGGCAGTGCGATTCATTTGAAACTTAGGATTTCATCTATCGTGTTGGGTCGGAGGAACACAACCTACGTCGGAATCAACACGGACCATTCACTAGCTTTAGTTTGCCACTGTTATTGACTGGTCGATGATTTTGTTGTCATTTCTATTGGAGTATCATATCGGTCGATCGTTTTTCCCAAATCAGCTTGATAGACCTGCTATATTTTTATTATAACTCTCTGCACCAATATCCAGTTGATGTGATTATTGATTCTTTGAAAAGTCTAACAAAATATGTACAACTTTTGTATTCATGACTCAATCTAAATAGATGGTAAGAAGGTCAAATATTAATGTGAAGTTTAGTGTATATGATTTTACTTTAAGCTTAGCAGACCTTTACTATTTTGTGTATAACTTCATTTTATAGATATCGAAATGAGACAACTCTTGAATATTTAGAAAGCTAAAAAAATTGTCTATAATTAATATATTCATGTCTCAACCTAGATCTAGAGGGAATATAGACAAATATTAAGTTGAACTTCAGTGCATACAATTTGACTTTAAAACTTTCACACACTTGTCTCATTCTAATATGTGCACATATCTTTTCCAATATTTTCATAAAGTTTTCATCATCAAAAGAATATAAATAAGACATCAAGTCATAAAGTCTTTTGCTTGTGTGTACTTCAAGATAAGATGAATATTTTGATGGAATCAAACCTAGAAAAAGCATCAATGCCTTGAAAATTTATGAGGAAGATTTATGTAAAGGCTTTAGAGAAGATAATCATCAAGGTGTTCTTTGCCAATAGTTTTAATTATTTCAATCTATAGTAAATTCTAAAGGATGAATATCGATTGTAATTTCTTGTTTCTTTACATGGAGTACATTTATTGTAACAGAAAACTTGTGTAACCAATATTGTTGAATGTTTTATTCCGTTCCTCCTATGAACATCAATGTTATAAATATTTATTTGTTGATTGTTTGATATCCTTATTTTAATTAGCATCCTAGATAGGAATAGTTAATTCTTGATTTTCTTCGAACTTCGAAATTTGATTTTTTTTACTATGAATTGAAGCATTGCATGTCATATCCTAGTAGCATTCTAGAGAGGAATACCTTGGTTATGTGGTATTTAGTTGTCATGTTGAAGATGAGCACTTGATAATTTAGGAGATACACCTCCATGCATCCTAAACTTTAGTAGACAAGATTATCATCCTAAAGAGGAACGATTGAATCCATATAAAATTAATATATTTTGTTCATCCTAAAGAGAAAATCATATCTTAGGTAGATAACAATCCATCTATGAGTTTGAAATTAATTCTAATTCAGTTTAATTTTGTGGCAAAATAATATTTTATTCATCATATCAAGCGCTTGTTGTCTTCTTTTCTTTCTATATTTATTGTTTCAAAAACCATTTTTATCCAAAACCTTCAAATTATCTTCTAATGTGAGATTACATAGATAGTTAATATTAATCTTAATGAGAATGATACTCCGCATCTATATTACTTAATACAATTGGTTCATTTGCTATTGATCATTTATTGTACTCTTAGCACACATAATTTCCTCAATTGAGCATTGCTAAAATTTAATCTTGCAAGTCGAAGCAAGCTCAAACCATGGTATTCCACTTACTACTCTCTTCAAGTTCTTCAATGTACAATTGGTTAAATCTCTAACTAATAATGATTGTGCCCTCTGAGTTTGTGATCATGAATTGTTCATAAAGTTTCGCCTTGTTAAGTGATGTGGATATAAATACACTAGCAAGTGCACTAGTCGTTCAAGTAATAAAGTGATAACAAAGTAAGGATGTCGAACCCACGAGGACTAATGTAACCTAGCCTTATATAATTTCAACAGTAATAGATAAAAGATCAATTTTAGTTTTAATGTAGAAAACAAAGATAAGAAAAGATAAGATTCTAGAGATGAGGTCAGATAAGATCAAATTGAATTAAGATGGAACATTCAGGACTCTATCTCGCCACTAAAATAGATTGAATTCGAATTGTTCTAATGATTGTCTAAGGTTTGCTTAAGATGTGATCCTCTAAACAGACGCAATCACCTACCCTAAGTTCAGATTTGTTGAGGACATTCAAGCGAATTCATCCCAAATAATTTCTAATCTAAGATGCTTTAACGATGCAAAACTTATACTGTTGACCGCTTAAGCAAATCCAATAAACATGTCACATAATTTGAATCTAAACAAGTAATCAAATTGAGATATGCAATGCTAGGACTTTAAATTCAAAGATCAATCCTCTCTACAGATCAAACCACGAATTCTATTACATTAAACAGTCAATAAAAGAAATCCATGATCATCTCATAATAAGAAAGAATTAAGGACAACATGCATATTCTAAAAGAAACAAATCAAATAAACTCTAATCCAAAATAGGGTTCAAAACTTCCTAATACAAATGACTAAACGAGACAATAGTTCTTCCAAAAGAGAATAAATCAAATTGTAGATCTCTACAGAAGATCTTCAATGTTTTGCTCTTCTTTTGCCTCCGAAAAATCTACAATCCGGTCAAGGTTTCGGATAGATCTCTCTGGCTTCTTCTCTTCAAATTCGTCTCTCTTTTCTCTGTAAAACAATATGAATCTCTAATCTCTCTATCTATCTCTTATTTTCCCATTTTATATCTTCATCCAAATTAGAGTTTCATAAAGTTGTCCAATATTCTGATCTCGATTAACGGCTGTGATAAAATCCCTTTAAAACCTCTTCTAAATCTTCAAAAACATCTCCCCATCAAATCTCTGGAGCCCTGGATCAAACAAACTTCTTTCTGGTCGTTGAATCTTATCAAATCTACAAGTATATCAACTTACAACATTTCATCACGGCCCGTTACAAAATGTAACAGCTCGTAAATGATCGATTCTTCATCTGGTCTTCATCTTCATGGCTCGTAATGGAACATAACGGCCCGTAAATTGTGCATAGATTGGATCTTTCAAGGCGGCTTCATCAACTTACGGCCCGTGATGGAACATCACGGCCCTTGACTCGTGTGCAGGTCCGATATCCAGAGGCGATTTCTCATACTTACGACCCGTGATGGATGATCATGGCTCAGAACACCCGTTGTAGCTCGGCATTGTTTCGGCATAAGTCGTGACACGCTCTTACGCCTCGTGATTTGGTACGTAACAGCCTGTTACTAGGTGTTACGGCCCGTAACGGATTAGATTTCTGGGTTGGGATCTTCATCAAAGGTTGTAATACGGGTGTTGCGGTCGTGACCTCCGTTGTTACGGCCCGTAATAGTTCATAACGGCTTGTTACGCTTGGGTGGAAATTGCACTAGCTGCTGTGAAGGTCGATGATTTGTAATGGCTCGTGACGGCTGAACTGCTGCTTTTAAACCTTCATCATGGCCCGTAATGCCTTGTCACGACCCGTAATGAATACTGAATGTTTGATTTAATCTCCATAAATACGCGCTTTTGTGAATTGATTTCAGCCCTTAGCCTCTTAAGTTAATTTTCTACAAAATAGTCACCAACAAGAGTAGAATCATGACTCGAAATAATATGAACAAATACAGAATAAAATAGATGCATGCGATGCCAAAATGACTCAAAATTATGCCTAATGCAGACCCTGAAATATGTTATAAAATGCATGCATCATTAATACTATGAATCAAGGTTGGGTCATGATGATTTCATGATGGTGATTGATGAAGTTGATCAGATGGTGCACTTAGATGGTACTATCAAATTGGTGGCTTGTGTTGTTTCAGATGTTCTGGTCGAGCCTTTGAGTCTGCTTCTCTACCTCATGATATTTTCTCGTCGTCACTAAAACAAATATTTTGGTTCCATCTCCAGTCTCTAAAGAAGATGATAATTTTTTATACTAGTCACAATAATCACGTCATAAACTTCAGTAGATAGGATCTGGCGTTCTACCCTTCTTGATGGGGATTAGTGCTATGCAAATATCGCTCGTCCTCTTTTTTATCATATTAAGGGGGGAAAACTTATATGAAAGCTTATTTTAAGATTGTTATTATTCATTTTGTTAAAGATTAGTCTCTTAATCGTAACGAACTTCTAGGTATTATTTGTTGGCAAAAGCTAGATGGAATGCTAAATCTTATTATAACCTATTTTATGCTACTAATCCTTTGCTTAGGATTTAACCCTTCTATTGCAGTTTGATCTAGAGACAATAAAACATGAACATTCTTATTTATGTTGCTTAATATGAACTAACTTAAATGCAAGAGAGACGATCTCGGGGGGGTGGCGGCGGGCTCAACATAGACTGATGACTTAAGGTGGAGTATAGATATGTAAAGTAGAGTAAGCTAGAAAAGTTTGTATGCTTAGAAAGAAGTTGTCTCAAGAGGAGACACATATATCATCAAAAAGATGGAGAATGTAAATGTGTAATTTTGATGACATGAAGTCTAAACAATGCTTAAGTATTCTGTAGGTACGGACACACATAAATAGAATTGTATAGTCTTGATAGACCCTAAAGTAGGTCCTAGTATAGTAAAAAAAAATCTAGAGATATCTCATTAAGTGCATGAAATAACATACAACATATCCATGGTATCTTAGGATTTTTTACTTACTACAAGGCTACAAATAAGTTGTAATTAATGTTAGAAACATCAAAGGTCATAAGTCATATGAAGGCACTCAATAGCTAATACACAACACTCAATAGCAAAGTTGACCAAGTATTCGTTGGAAATATAAATGGATTTAAGAATGAAGGAGCATTAACTTTTGCCACCAAGGAACCACCTTCATCAAGTATTATAGCTATAGTGGTTTTTGTTAGAGCAATCAAGAGCAGAGTTGAGAGAAGTTCTAGTGAACCAAGTGAAATCTCTATCTTCTTAGGAAAAAGAATAGTTGAAAGAGTGGACGTAAGTCAGATTGGTTGAACCACTATATATATTAGCATGTTCTTAGTGTGATTATTGTTACTTGTTGTGATTGTTTTCATTGTTAGGAGCAACTTTTAGATCAGATCTCCAATTGAATATCCACATAATACAATTGGAAACTTATAACTAACTCTTAGATAAAGTGGAGGCAATAGTTTATGTCTATAAGTGGAGTTATGGACATAAAAAATTTACTCATAGAAAACCAATTCACCCCCTCTTGGTGCCACGATCCTTTTTTATTAACCTAATATTTCCAAGTAGGGGTACATTAGGACCTAAAACATTGTTGTTGAAATCGAAAGGTGTTTCAGTGTTGTGATTATTGATTGTCCCCGTTTTGTTGAGAGAACTTGAGGGTTTTGATATGGAAAGTAATCAACAACCATCATAACTGATGATATTTTTACACTGAGACATCTATTCGGCTGGATGACCACTTCTATGTTAGTGATTCAGTGAAAGCTGGCTATGATTATCCAAAGGGCTGAATGAACAATTGTCGCCCTGTGACTAATTAATTTTTGAACCGTCACTTTTACAAATCCGTAGTTAAAACGGAGCTTCCATTTAGTGACTCATCTCATAATTTGTTTAGTTTTTTTCTGTAAGTTCTTCATTTATATGAAGAAACCCAAAAGAATGATCAAGTTAAGTTTAGTTCTTTTGTTGCTTAGTTTCATTACTAATTCTCAACTTCACACGATTGTTATACATATGCTTGGCTAATTTCAATAACATAGTACTTTCATTCATTTTTAGTCTTTTTTATGGATTCGATTTGGTACCCTTACGTATGTACATATTACAATAGGCACCATGCACCTCGTTGTATTTCTTATTGATTACTGCGTAATCACACACATTGATAATTGTTCTCACATAATGATATTTAGAGTCACACTCTAAGACTAAGCCATTCTAACACTTTAGCTTCATTTCTAAGAGCATTATTCTTCTGTCATGTGGATTATTAGAACAAGCATCTTTTAAATTGCCATATCACTCAACATATGTCAATTTCGAACCCGTAGCATTGTATATGGTGGCACTATGGTGCTACTTAACTTCCTGTAGCACATTCGCACCTAACTTCCAAAAGCAATGCGCTATCATTGAATGTGTTCGTACTGGCAATGCAATACTTTCTTAGCAAGTTTCCATGGTGCCCGTTTAATATTAACCATTGTTAATTAACTTCCAGCATCGTTTCATGTTCAATTTAATGGATAACGATAAAATGATAAAAAATTTAATGAAACTTGGATCTCCAGTACATACCTCACCATGTCGATAATCTCTAGCTTCTTTTGTCTTCCATAGTCGATAGCTACTTCCTTCTCTCTTTCTTTATTCTTTTGTCTTCTTTCCGACTACAAAAGGTGTAACGCCCCCAAAATTTTAAACTTTTTGGGCGAAATTACACATCATACATTATTGACTTGACTCTTGACTTTTCAGTCAAAGACTAAGCGGAGATTGAGACTTTACATAACGAAAGACTTAATCATATACATAAAGACTAAGGTCAAGTACTTTCTGTTACAACACTATTAATTATCATGTAGTTAGACCTAGTCCAAACCATGTGCAATCATGTTGTGCCGTCATGAACATCATTGTCGACCACGCCACCATCATTATTATCTAGCCCTATATGCCTGCAGGACCCAGATGCAAGGGAGGAAAACCCCCCGTAAGCTTTCGCCCAGTATGTAAGACTCATATAGGGTGAAAATAAATAGAATATAATAAGTGCAA
>LTAE01012735.1:0-13450 GCA_001647135.1 Pontederia paniculata
CGAACCGATGGACACCTCCAACCACTTTGCTGCCCTAACTCAGGAGGAGCAGGAGCCGTTGGATGCAGGCCAGGGGCATGATGGTCCTAATCTTGTAACGGATAATTCCCCGCAAGCCTCCACTATCATTTTATCGGAGGGCCAGGAAAGCTCGCACACTTCAAATCAAAATCAGCACATGACACCTGTAATCCACCAACTCTCAGAAATGGCTTCGGGAGGAATCCCGAGACCACTTGGGAGCACATCGAATGGACATGAGACCTTACTTGTTGCGGAAGCACTCCACCTTGGGACAAGTAGCCTCCATCCGCAATCGGAGCAAGGGAGAAACCCTACTCCAGCAACAGCTCCCTCTCATCGTTCCCTCCCTCTCCACACACCAGTTCGGCTGCCAGGTCCTCTTAGAATGCAGTCCCCTTCCTCAGCTCCCCTCTTGCAGGAAAATCTCCCTAGAGACAAAAGCTCCTTAGGCCACGAGGAGTTGGTGGATATCATGCGTACGCGCCTAGAGGATGCATATCCTATGGAAGCATCTCAAAGGGAGGAGTTCGAAGATGAAACGATAGACTTGGATCTCATCCCGAGTGCCAGATCTGTGGAGAAGCGCTCCGGATCAACAGGCCCTTAGATCCTCCCCTGCCTCCGGAGCTCAGGAGGAAGGCCAAACCCGGGAAGGCAGCACACAACAAAGGTAACATAGAACAAAACAGTAAATCTGGTTCTAATATCTCCGCCTTGCAGGAGCGGGTGTCCTTGCCCCTTGGAGGAAAGTCGGACCCTCTCGACTTAACAAATGAAGCTCATCACATGGAACTGTCGTGGGGCCTTCAGGAGTAAGGTCCGAGACCGTCTTGCTGACCTCATCAAGCAACAACAACCCAATCTTATAGTTCTGCTGGAGTCTCACACTAACCACGAACGCTCTCTGGCTGTTATACGTCATCTTGGTCGAACATGGCAAGGATGTTTCTGTGCAGGTACTGGATTTTTAGGTGGTATTATTTTAGCTTGGAGGGGGTAAGAGATTCAGGTAACACCAATCATATATCAGCCTCAATACTTGCATGCAGTGATCTCTTATCAGAACTTCTCTTTTGTTTTAACTTGCATTTATGCTAGTATTATTCCTCTGGAACGCACCTCCTTATGGCAAGAACTATCTAGGCTTAGAATTGAGGACTTTCCTTGGGCACTAGTTGGCGACCTAAACACTTGTATACAACCAAGAGATAAAAAGGGCGGATCAACCTTTAAACTCACAAAATCAATCCGTACCCTTAGAGACCTGATCTGCTCTCAAGGGCTAATAGACCTAGAAATGGAGGGCTCCCAATTCACATGGTGCAATAATAGGAAAGGACCTGCAAGAATTCTGAGCAAATCGGATAGAGTCATGCTAAACCATCAGTGGTGGCTTTGCTTCCCTAACATGTCCCTCAAGTCACTTGAGAGATGTGCTTCTGATCACTCCCCCCTCCTCTTCCAAACAAACTTGCCGGCTAAGAAACCTAAAAGCTTCAAATACGAACACTTTTGGTTTGATCACCCTGAACCTAGAGGCATTGTGAAGCAGGCCTGGTTATCAAAACCTGATAATAGCAGCCTACATCAAACTCTAAACATTATCAAGAATAAGACCCTACATTGGAATAAGCACTCTTTAGGCAATCTAGAGGAGAGAGCACATAGTACCAAACTAGAAATTGCAATTATAGAATCAAAAGATGAAACACAATGACTCTCAGAAATTGAACTTGGCCGCTTGAGAACCTTATATCACAAACACGCTGCTCTTTTAAGACAAATAAATCTCAAATGGTGGAGTAAATCTAGGGTTAAATGGGTAACTGAAGGGGATAGAAACACCAACTTTTTCCATGTTAGTACCATGATTAGGCACAAAAGAAACACTATCTCAACATTGGAAAACTCTAGGGGTGAACCCCTCACCTCTCCCCAAGACATTCAAGAAGCTTTCGTGAAACACTGTAAGGACCTATGGCAAAATAACCTGCACTCATCAATAGATAGTAGCTATTGGCCTGTCCTTCCCAAGTTGGAACACCCTTGGACCTCCTCCCTTGACTCTTGCATCACAACTGAGGAGGTTAAAAATGCCCTCTGGGCTCTCCCTCTTGGAAAAGCACCTGGTCTTGATGGCTTTACCCTTGAGTTCTATAAGAGGTACTGGGATATAATAGGCCCAGACATCACGACACACATCTTGGCCTTCTTCCATACAGGAGTCATGCCAACTGAGTGGTCTCAAACCAACATCATTTTCATCCCTAAAAAACCTCAACCAACTAAGGTGACTGACTACCCATCTCCTTATGCAACATCATTTACCGGGTTGTGGCCAAAATCCTGGCACTTAGACTCAAACCTGCACTCCCTTCTATTATTGATAAAACTCAATCTGCCTTTGTGGCAAATAGGACCATTCATGACAATGTCCTTGTTGTGCAAGAAGTGGCCCACTCTATGATCAGGGGACGTAGGAAAACTATGATTATAAAAGCGGATATGACCAAAGCCTTTGACCAGGTTTACTGGGCAACACTCAACCAAATCCTCAAAATTATGCACTTCCCGGATAAGTTTATAACATGGATAATGGCCTGTGTGAAATCCCCTACATTCTCCTATCTCATAAATGGGCCACCTTCTCCTTACTTTCACATCGGCATGGGCATCAGACAAGGTGATCCCTTATCTCCATACCTCTTCATCCTAGTGACCCAAGTTCTCTCTTCCCTCATGAATCAGGCAGTAGACACAGGGCAGCTAACTCCCTTTAGAGTGGGATCCTTCACACTCAGTCATTTATTATATGCAGATGACCTCCTCATATGTGCAACTGTGACTGCCAAAAATTGTAAAAGAATTAAGGAAATCCTGAGACTTTACTTTATTCTCACTGGCCAACAAATAAACCCACAAAAATAAGAATTATATCTTCCTCCAAAACTAAATCAGTCATGAAAGCAATCACTCACTCGCACTCTAGGTATAAATCAGGGTTGCTTCCCTTCACTTACCTTGGTACACTTGTATCATACAAGTATATCCCCAAAAGAATGCAACAACACCTAATAGACAAAGCCTATACAGTTTAAGCCTACTTTTGTTAATGTTAATGCTCCTCTGGCATGTATGATGGTTAGTGAACTTATAGTTGATTCTCAGTGGGACTATGCTCTACTATGTGATTGTTTTGGTGAAGTTCTTTCCTCTGTTATTACATCAATTTATATTTCCCCGCACGCCAAGGATGACAAATGGGTATGGGCAACGAATACCCACGGAAATGCTACCGCCAAATCCGTCTATCGCTCCTTGTGTCGCCAGCCGTCCACACTGTTGAGATCCGGAAGGCCGTCCTGGAAGACTGTGTGGTCTATCCCCATCCCGCCAAAAATTAAATTCTTTTTGTGGAAATTATCTCACCTAAGGCTCCCTACGAAGGACTGGCTTCAACGTTTTCAACCTGAAATGGATATGAGGTGTGCTTTATGTTGTCGGGAACCTAAAACTAATTGTCATTTATTCTTCTCGTGCTCAAAATCTTTTCAACTATGGACAATTTTTCAAACAAAATTAAACTATAATTTTGAGTATATGAACTCTTGGAATGTTGGGGACTGGTTTAATGAGGGTGCATCCTTGGAACCTCCTTCTAAAACCAGACTTCTATCTATTTTTGCTTTCTCTATGTGGGAAATTTGGATGGCGCGAAATGATGCTCAATACAAGTCAAGGAGGGCAACCATCTCAACAGTGTGGACAAGGGCTTTGGCAGGGTACCTGGAGTATGAGAGCTCTCATTTAGCTGAGGCACATCGCCCCCAAGGCCCAATTCGGGTCCGGTGGGAGCCCCCGCCTGTGGCTTGGATCAAAGTCAATTCTGATGGATCCTTTATAAGCCGTAGCGAGCCAGGGGGTGCGGGTTTTATAATTCGAACTTCTGATGGATCTTATGTAACTGCAGGTGCCCTCAGACGTGATGCTTACACCGTTATGGCAAATGAAGCATGGGGTGCACTTCAAGGTGTTAAAAGGTGCAAAGAGCTGGGACATCGAAAGGTCATCCTGGAATCAGACTCGTTGAATATGGTGCAAATCATTAACAAGAAGGCTAGCTGCCCTTGGCCGTTGTGGAGCATTATACAAGACCTTTGGAATCACATTACCTTTTTTTGTGAACTTTAAATGTATTCACTGCTTTAGGGAGACCAATTGTGCGGCAGACTAGTTAGCCAACCTTGGTCGTCACCTGCATTCTAATCTTTATTGGGAAGAGAATCCTCCTCCGGACCTCCAACCAATTTTGTACTCAGACCTTTCTGGCGCTTATTGTAATCGATAACCTCTTCTATTTTTTTAAAAAAAAAAAAATAAGAGGAGAGCTAATCTGTTGTGCACGTCAGGAGATGTCCGATGGCATCCAGCCAAGAGGATAAAAAGTGCTATTAGGAATTTTGAGGAGGGAAGGGGATTAGGGATTTTTGGGAGGGGGTCAGAAGAAAGAGAAGGTTAACAAATCAGTAAGTTTTTTTTGCTGACATCCCTTGTTGAATATTATTTTATTAAATCTGGTTATATGTAATGCTTATGTGGAGTTTCAAGCAAATAAAAAGAAAGGGAAACCGACTATTGAAGGTCATGGCACTGTGCAGAGAAGACTTTAAAGTTGGGGATGTTTTATGCAAAAAAAAAAAAAAGTTAAGGAGCATGATAGATACAAAGTATATAGTTGGGGGATGATATGTGAAACTTACTCAAAAGTATCTTCTTAGTTTTTCGTCTACTTATCGATATCTTTTACTTATTTATTTAAATATGATGCATGATAGTTTAACTTATTTTATTAAATTTAACTTATATAATGTATATATAGTTAAAATATTAATTTCTTCTCGTTACATATTGCATTCTCTTTTAAGATTTTAACTGAATTATATCTCAACCATTATTTAAATATATAAATTCCAAATATTACTTTCTTTTTTTATTTGCTTAGTTATTATTATTATTATTATTATTATTTAAATTTTGACATTAAAAATAAATAAAAATTTAAATAAAGATATATGCCATGTTCATTTAATAGTTAAAAACAAATCACATAATTGTTTATTATCATAATTCCATATTTAAAACTTTCTTGGTTTATTTGAGTTAGTATTTTTAGACTAATTATTATATATTTACTTGTTTAATCATTTAAATTAATTTTTAATCTTAATAATTTCACATGCCAATTTTTTAAAATGTATTCTAGGATCTATAAAATAATTTGTATATTTTTATCTGCTTAATTTATCTTTAAAGTAATTCTCCTATATATATTCTATTTAAAAAAATAACGATTTTTTGCTTGGCAATCCTTTATCCATCTCAAAGAAGACGTCATTTATAAATGTATACATACATACACACATTGACATTTATATATATATATATATTCTTCACTAATTATTTTTTATAAAAGAAGTTAATAAAGAACTATTATAATACCAAATCATTTTTTTTATAAGTTAAAAATATCTTTTATTGTTGTAGTGAAGCGCATACTCGCTTCGTACTTGATTTGATTTAATGGGTCTTCATCATTAATCTCCTAATGATAGTCCTAAACAATCCAACACGATCATATAATAATGGGAGATTAAAGTTAAAGTCATATAATAAGACAGGTAGAT
Source organism: Pontederia paniculata (assembly GCA_001647135.1). Taxonomy (NCBI): domain Eukaryota; kingdom Viridiplantae; phylum Streptophyta; class Magnoliopsida; order Commelinales; family Pontederiaceae; genus Pontederia; species Pontederia paniculata. The sequence continues at coordinate 5,709 of LTAE01012735.1, forward strand.
AAAAATTAAATAATCCAAAAAGATCATAATAAAATTATTAATATGAGAGGTAAAGAGCCATCTAATATGTGAAGACAATGAATATAAAAAAATTAAGTGATATTTACTTAATGCTTTACTATCACAGGATGTCAAAATATCATTTAAAAAACTATTAAAAAGACCATATGTGAAGTTGTCGAGTTCTCAGTTTTTTGTAAAAATATTAAATAATTGGTTTAATGTTAAAATTTAAAGGAATTTATATAAACACTTGAAATTAAAATATAGCAGTAAGATAGGAGACACCAAATTATGAACATTATCCTGTAATAGCGAGAGAAGGGAGATTTTTTTTTTTGGAAAAAGATACATTTAAAAATCGATAAAAAAAGATATAAGACGAACTGTGAAAGGAGAGTGAAAGGAGAGAGCTCGTAAGGAATTGACTTTTAGTATACATAATATTTTTTTATCCAACCGCGAGAAATTGGTAAAACTTAGGGATTGATCTGCCCAATTTTTCTTTTTTCTGTGTTTCGGGTGAAATGAAAATGAACAATATAAGCATGCATCAGAGATAATACAAAAGAATTTGTGCTTATCTAACAATCTGTCAATATGCTTCTGCTCATCATTTTGTTTCCCAAGCATTTTGTTTCCATCTGGTCTTAATGCAACAATTACATCAACGCTGCCACCTCTCCATGCATGCATGCCTTGCCTTCCCCACCTTCATGCTCACCAGATGTCTTCAAGTTTGGATGACCGGTGCAAGCTAGCAACGCTCCAAACAAAAAACACTGTGTCCATCGCTCATCTCCTCTACGTGTAACACCCGCGAGTGCTCCATCTCCACCACGCTCTGCAACACATCAACACATCTCAAGTCGCAACCCAGCTATAAATTATCTGCCAATGCTCCCACTTCTTCCCCTCGCGTCCTAAATAAGCTTCTGCAGCCAATCCAGTAGTTATGGCACTCCACACTGCAGGTCTCACCCTCTTTATCCTGGTCCTTGCCTCTGCTGCCATGACGGAGGCCTTGCTCTATGAGTCCAGAGAGCACTGTCGACAAGAGATCAAGCAGCACCGCTTGACAGCCTGCCGCAGCTTCATGCAGCAGCAGGGCGGCCATGGAAGCGTGCTCCTGACGGATGCAGGAGAGGTGATGATGGAGGACCGGGGCGTGCCGCAAAAGTGCTGCCTGCAGCTGGGAGAGGTCAGCGAGGGATGCCGCTGCGACGCCATAAGGATGATGGTGAGGGATCTGCAGCAGGAGGGGTGGCATGGGGGCAGGCAGATGATGGAGAAGATGGAGAGGACCGCGCTCCACCTGCCGACCATGTGCGGCATGGGCCCGGACCACTGCACTATGAGAGGAGGAGGTGGTAGTCAGAGCGATGAGGCTTATTAGGTTCGCATATGCTGCCTGGTTGGCCTGGTTCCTACCATGCACATATATATACGAATAAAGCATGAAGGCTTGTACAAACTTGGAGGTCGTCTCCAAGTTACCGGAGTGTAATAATGCTCACGTAAACGTAAACACATCATCGTGTGTTACGCCTTGCGCCTTTAAAAAAAGGAAAAATGTTTCTTCTAATTAACTATAGGTAATAAATCAAGTTGTTGTTGTTCGTATTATTATTATACACACTATGTTGATGATGGAATGCGTTTTTGACTTTTGAGTAAATTTTGGGTCAAAGGTGATGGAATATTTTGATCAATCTGGTTTTGGAATGGAAGGAGGCACGTTTAACTATCCACTCATTCCATGATCGACACGCTCTTAGAAGTTTGAAACAGAAGGCAACCAGATAAATTATTCGATCTATAAAGCCAATAAATGAATGTAAATTTATCATTACCAATAATGCGATATCCATAATTTAAAAATGATAAGTGTATTATACAATTAATGTTTATTATGATATCACATGAAAGTATGTGTATTAGTTTCAATGTTCGCTATTTTTTTTTTAAAAAATAAAAAAATTGATAAATATTTCTATTAAATATAATTTTTAATATGTTAAAATATATGAAATATTTTTTTTAACGAATTTTAAGAAGAATTTTAGTTAGATTAAATAAAGATGAAAAAAATAAAAACTATGTAAAATTGTCGATTTTATTATTGAATTTTGATTTTTTTTGAAATTAAAATTTATTTTATAAATATTTTATTTGAATTTAAATAAATGGTAACTAAATAAATATAAGAAAAAATCGTTATTTACTTAAATGATATTATAAAAATTGTCTTTAATTTTTGGTCAAGTAGATAAGATATAAAATTTTAACTTTTTTCACCTACTTATCTCTCTTTGAGCAACAACATCTACACAATTAGAACAACATCTAATTAAGAGTAGTTTTTAAAATTTTCAGTACAAAATAAAAAAAATAATTATTTTTCTATAAATTATTCTACAAATTTCAATTAAAAATAAAGATTATTTTTTGTTATGAGTCACTCATATGCTATTTATTTTATTAATTAGGGAATACAATAAGATCAACTTATCTATATGTAAAACTCAGTCTTAATTGAAATAAAATCTAATATTGAAGCTTGTTAAATATTAATTATTAATTTTAACTTTTTCAAAAATTATAAAAACTCTAGTTAAGTTTACTTTTCATAGACTTTGAAATTGAATTCACAAGAATTATATATTAAAAGTTATGAGCAAATGATCAAGGCTCACTTTTACTATTTTATATAATAATTTATTTCAATTGTAAATTCTAGAATAAATAATATATTTGAAATGAGTGAATTTTTTTTATATCACAAACATTTGAACTCTATTTTTAGATTCAACTGAAATTATATTCAATAGGCTATGTAAAATAGAAGATATAACTTTTATATTGTATACCATACAGTTTGTCATGATTTTGAGATGAAACTAAATATAAAAAATCTATGAAATTTTTTATATCGTCATATATATATATATATATATATATATATAATATAAAATTTTGATATTTATATGATTCAGCCTATGAAAAAAATTATTTAAAATTGAAATGATTTATTTTTCTTAATTATTTCATGGGTTATGAATTTTAGATTTAATATTACTCAATTTTCCAGCTCACAAAAATGGAATATAATAATGTGATCTTATTGAATTTTTTGTGGTCATTTCAGAATAAGTTAAAAGAAGATATTTATGTGGATTAAACTTATAACTTCTAAGAGTCTAACTTTCGACAAAATTTATGATATTTGAATATGTTATATTTCTTAATTATTAGGAATTTTACAATTGACGTCACTCAATCTCTCATGTGCAAAATTAATATACCATTGAGCTTGTGAAGTCCATGAAATGAAATTGTTTTGGTGCAACTATTTCTATACACATGGCAATTGAATTTGGACACATTGTATATGAACTCAATAAATGAATGAATTTCTAATCTTACAATCATATGCTATATATTCTATGATGATATGAATATGTGAAAAGAATCATGCATTTGCATTTATCATGCCACATTTTCTCTATATACATTGCAATTGAATGTGGACAAATTGCATATGAACTCAACAAATGAATAAATTTCTAATCTTGTAATCATATGTTATATGTTCTATGATGATATGAATATGTGAAAAGATCATGCATTTACATTTATTACGTCACATTTTCTTTGTCGAGGTGATATGTTTTATAAAGAGATGATATAATTTTTTTTGAAAGGGATGATATGGCATTTTAAAGAATAATATGTTCCTCGACAAGGATGATATATTACCCTAAGGGGTGATATGATATCTTTGGCTAGCTAGTGTTATGATATGTTATATACATGATTGCACAAGTGTATAACATGTTATATGATATGCTATGGACATGTGATATGCACGTTGTGATGATACATATTTAATTTTATTATATGGTGTGATACATATGATAATTGATATGAAATATATTTATATTATTTTCTTTAAAATGAGTAGATGATAACACATAGACTATCATTTTTTACTTACTAAACTATGATTTGTTCATAATGTAGTTTTTAATATTTTTCATATTAGTATACCAATGTTATGGTTGTGTTTGACGATCCCCTATCAAGATTAGAAGCACTTTTGGACGAAGTATAGATGATATGAGACTTGAGGTTTTTTCTTTGATCATTTTGTGAGAATGTATGACTCCTTTTGATATATAGCTACGGTATAAGGATGTTAAATGCTAAGAGATATGTTGTATAATATATAAATATGAGATAGTATAGATTTTCTCTGAAATATATATATATATATATATATATATATATATATAAATTGCTTGTGTTATGGTCATATTTATGAACATATCATGTGATATGTCAAATGAATTATGACACACTTCCACTATATATGATCGACTGTAATATGTCGCGACTTGTGGATCAAACCAAGGTTTGAACCAGGGTCATGACAAAAAATTAGTCATGTTTTCCTACCATAGCAGCAAGAAAATTAAAAGGCCATATAAGATATAATAGAAAAAGGATGCCAATAATTATATATTATATTAAATATGTATAAGATGATAAAATAATTATGAAATTCATCTCTGGTGCTCAAAAGACTTGAGAACAATTTTTTGAACCTCTTCAGCAACAAAATCTCAAAAATCACAAAATGAAATCTAGAAGAAAAAGAAAACACTTAACGAGTAAATCAAAGCAAGGAAACTAAGTAATCAACGACTTTCTCTATGACCAAATGAAATTGCATTGGGTATAAATTCAAAGAATATCTTACCAATATTAGAAGATAGAACATCAAATCATAAGAACATTGTCGAAGTTTTTCTTATAATACCAAAGAAAAATAATTGACCCATTGACAAAGTTTTTCTTATAATACCAAAGAAGACCTTCTACCTAGTCAAAAATGGACCCTTAATCCTAATATTTTTGCAATAATTATCTTAATTATTTAGTCTTATTTTATTTTATCCATCATATTATGAACATGCTCATTTTCCTAATCTAATAAGTGGATATTTAATTATAGGGTCTCCCAATGGTTAGATGTTTAACTTTCTGAAACCTTGTTGAGAATCCACCTGGATCAGCCTGAATTAGTGAGCTCCAGACATCAACACAGTCACGATAGAAACCAATCTCCTATGCCCTTGTCCTCAGACCGACATTTATTCCTCCTTCCAGAGACCAAGCCATTATTGTAACCATCTTGTAAGCCTTCTGGTAATAGTTTTTTTTAGGAAGCACCGAGGACCCATAAAGATTGTTATAATATTTAGGTGTCTTATCCATGCTTAATGCAACATCACAATATGTAGCATCATAATCAGGTTTATTACGTGATATTGGATTCATGGACGAGCACTGCAAAAGTAAATAACAACATTAATTTTTGGATACATTAGAAAAAAAAACTTGTAGCAAAGAAGTGGAATTATAATTTGACGCCTTTTATATATATTTTATGTCTAGAATGAGAGTATTTTTATCCTTGAGTTATCAAAGCTATAGAACTATTATATCATTTTCTTCTCATTATATGGGTTGAATAGGATAGATGCAACAAAAATCAAAGCCAATAATTGACATGTGACTCATCTTATAATTGGCATATATTTTTGTAACTGAAAAAAATTGGCATATAATCTCAATAGAATAAACTACTGATGCAATAACCTATAGATTTAAACTAATGAATTCTAATTTTTATCTATATCGAAGATATGAGAAAGGTTCAAGTAATCTTAAGATTTAAATTTTTTCACTTATTATTAGGAGAAGCTTCCATATATCCAATAGTTTCCAATACAAAATCTGGACAAACCCTTGCTTTTAATTTCATAACATTTCCATATGCAACTTTATCGATGTGAAGACCAATTTTGACCATTTATCACACAAAGGAATAATGGTTTTTTTATTACATAATCTATACCAGTTAATAAACTTGAGGTTTGAATTTTAAAATTCATTCTTAATTAACTAATCAACACAATCACCTGACATTCATTTAATATTTGTTTTAAGGATGATATTCCTTTAAGCTACATTACAATTCAAATGAAAAACTTGTAATTCTTTCTAGACATCACCTAGATCAGAGGGTAACTTTTTGGCAAAAAAGATCATAGGGTACTATTTTTACACTTGTGACTTTGTTGATGTGATGACCAATTATCCTATTTTTAAACACAACTTGAAACAATAAACAGACTTAAGTATGAATAATGGATCTACATATATGTTGAGATAAAATCAACACAATCACTTGAAAATCATTCAATCTACTTCTCAAGGACAAGTTTTGGTAAAATGAGTTAAAAAGTCATAATCACAACTAAGACTTCATGTATTCAAGGAATACTATCTTCCTAAAGTGTTTTGATATTTTTTTTGTCAATGGTAACTAAAAAGTTCTATATTATAAACAAAGGAAAAAATATCTTGCTCAAGTTTACTTTTTATTTAAAATAAAAAATATATAATCTTTTATATAAAAAACCAAACAAAGGAACTCTTGGAAATGATTTTCCACAAAATGCATTTTTTTCTTCAAAACATCTTATCTTTAACCAAGCACAATTAGGAATGTGTTTGTTTTCTGGAAAATGAAAACTAGAATTCATTTCTATCATTTATCTATGTTTAATGACATTAGAAAACATTTTCAACATAAATTGGATGTCTGTCGATAAAGATTTAAGAATACTTTAAAGTTAATTTATTTCTTCATTTGAAAGGAAAAAAAACTTATTTTTCACTTCCGCACACTTTCTTATCATATATTAAGAAAATTTCATAACTTTAACTTTACTTCTAAACATAATAAAGATGAGAAAACAAATCCTTTTTTTTGCACAAAAAATTGCACTAAGAGTTTGTTTCAAATCAGAACAAGCACAATCTAAGTTTACATTGTCACTTCAATCTAACTTGCATACAAAATTCCAAGTTATGTATGCATCATTCTTCACCCGAAGAGTATTAAAAAATATATTCTAACACTTTACAAGCTTATTGAGAGGAAATAACACATTACAAAATTTATGAAATGACCAGAATCTTCGAAGGGATGTCCATACACCATTAGATCAAAATCTGATGACAAATCATGATCATTTATGTCATGATGACATCATAAAAAATATTATCACATTTTTTTCTAAATAATCACCCATAGTTAGAGTTTGATTAGATGATGAATCTACATGTAACACCCCCTTAAAGTCCCATATACCTTACTCCATCCATGAATCACAATAAATATCTCAAGATCGCTCACAAGTACATAAAAAAAATAATCCATTACTAAGCTTCATCCTTCAAAAGCATTTCCAATAATGCAATGCATTTTATTTGTAACATTTATACAACACATGAATTGTGACACACACACACACGTAAGGCGTTGCGCGCGCGCATGCACAGATATATATATGTATATATATATTTATTAATAAAGGATTATGATCTCTTGCCTCATAATAAAACAACACTTTGTTTTTTTTTGTGATTGCGTTGTCATTTTAACCCTGATCCTATTGCCATCACGGTCCTCATGTCAAACATTTGAGTCCATACCCTTTAAATGTAGTCCCTTCCGATTTATCATCATTTGAAGAGGTCCTCACATTGGTATTTGTGAATCCACTTCTACCAACATCTAAGGTCTACATATCACACCCCTATGGCCCCATTTTACCGTATGTAGGATCTGAAATGGCACCAAGAAGGGGGGGGGGGGGGGGAATTGG